>QNUK01000261.1:751207-821207 GCA_013621035.1 Clarias magur
GTTTGATGTCGAACACATTTTTTTTTTACCACCTTCAATTAGCACCTCATGTTATATAGACATATTTAAGGTCGAACGAACTCTCTCAGTATTAAATTACATTTTGTAGCACTAAACAACACCTACAGGGTGGAACTACTGTATGTTTAATGTTATTTAATTAACTTGAGGAGCAAAACAGTGAATGCTGCCTAAAAATTGCTGTCTCAGAGCTCCAGGGTCGCAGGTCCTATCCTGTCCTGAGCACGGCTCACTGTCTGTGTGATGTTTCATATGTTCTTCTGTGTCTGTGAGCATTTCCTTCAGGTCATCTGATTATCTTGTAAAGGGGGATTGGTGACCCTAGGTGGGTGTCCCCATCCAGGGTGAATTGCTGTCCAGTGATAGAGACCAGGATAAAGATCTTACTTAAGACAAACGATTGGACACCCTTCACAAATCAATCATTTATTCATATCATTTAACGTCTGAGTAGTTGAGGATTAAGGGCCTTGCTCAGGGGCCCAACAGTGGCACCTTGTTGATGGTGGGGTTTGACCCTGGAATATTCCAATCAGTAGTCCAACACTTTAACCACTGAGCTACAGTCCTCATACCTGTATGTTTCCAGAGGTTGAAGGAATTCAGAGACCCCCCCCCCTTCCCCTCCCCAAAAAAAACCCACCCATGCTGCTGGGCTCCATCGGCTCTGATACTCATGTGTCACTCTGTTGACCTTATAAAGCACAATAGTAAAGGTACTAACGGTGCCAGCCCAGTCAGTACACTATATACATTCAGTGTCCTTTTTAATAGGAACACCTGGACACTCTTGCAGTTACTGTATGTGGTACTAGCACAATGCATCCGTTCATTTACACATCAAGCATCAGATTGAGGGAAAAATAAGTGTCATCTCTGTGACTTCCTGTCTTCAGGAGAATGAGGAGAAGTAACTCAAATGAGCACTCTTTAGAATGAACAACGTATCGGACCTTGAGGTGGACGAGCAGGAGACCACTCATCAGGTGTCAGTCAAGAACAGGCTGTTCAGACGACAATCTGATAGATATTCTTTGTGGGAGGTGGCCAGTGTTTGTGTTTTTTCCCCCCCACATATTCACAGTGGGCAGCATCATCATCAAGTTCTACATGTATGTCATACTGTCACAGGAGCGTTTCACCGACTGTAACAGCAGACAGCATCATCTACGGCGAAAATGGCTACATCAGGCCGAGCTCATAGCTACTGAAACCCCAGATCGGACTGCAGAGTGTCTACAGCGATGGTGCATACTGTACGAGGAGCGAATCAAACCTTGTATCAGACTATGACGCGTCTATAGTGACAGGCACATATGACAGGCAAAAGTAGGGCAATGGAGCAGTGTGAGGAGCGGCAGCACACAGGCGTCAGGATCTCATGTACGTGGGTGGAGCCGTGGGCAACCTCGAGTTTTATCTAAAAAGGATTATATGTATTATACCGTATGTGTCAAGTCCGTGCCACCTCGAGCGCACAATGATGTTAAAGCAAAAAGGGCATATGCTGTACCAGAAATACCGTATGAAGAAATGCTGCAATTCAGGTCAATATTTTAAAAGTTGTTCAAACCAAACTCAGCTTTGTTGAAGGTCGAGCTGCTGGACGCTTTAGGTCTCAGGATGGCCTCATGTCTGTGTTTCCTTCTGGCTCTGTCTTTTCGTTATACCGTCACAGGTAGGAGCCGTGCTTGCACTCTGCACAAAATGTACCTTGTCTTAAACCATTACATGACAAGAAGCATATCTAATAATCTCTCTCTCTCTCTCTCTCTCTCTCTCTCTCTCTGGTCTCCTAAAGGGAACAGTGTAAAACAGTGGGTTCATTTTTGAGTTGGGTTCCTCTCTGGGTGTTCTCCGGGAGTTTTTATTTTAATTTTTTATTCTCACCAACTGCCATCTCTGGCTTGCTTATAAGGCATATAAGGGATAAACTCATATTTGTAATATATTTATTTTTGGTGTCACAGAGGCGTAGTGGTTAGCACTGTCGCCTTGCACCTCCAGGGTCCGGGTTTGATTCCCGCCTCGGCGTCTGTGTGCATGGAGTGTGCATGTTCTCCCTGTGATTTGGGGGTTTCCTCTCAAATTCCAAAGACATGCAGATTAGGTTACCTGGTGTTCCCAAATTACCTCTAGTGTGTGAATGTGCTTGTGTGTGTGTGTGTGTGTGTGTGTGTGTGTGTGTGTGTTCGTGTGCCAATGTGATGGGCTGAGACCCCGTCCAGGATGTACCCTGCGCCGTGCCTGGAGTGTAATTGGAAAGGCTTCAGCCCCCCTGCGATCCCATATACAGGATAAAGTGGTACAGACGATGAGTGAGTGAGTTTATTTGTATAAAGCTGCTTTCCAAATAAAATACAGTTGAGATTCATTGAATTTCTTCCCGTCTGAAATGCGGAAGTCTTTTCTCTCCCACTGTGTGTGTGTGTGTGTGTGTACTGTAGCCAGTCAGAGAGTGCAGACTGATGTGATGAATTCATCTAGACCAAGTCTAAACGTTAGGCGTGAACACCCCGCGCTCCCCCGCACATCTCTCTCTCTCTCTCTCTCTCTGTCTCTTTCTCTCGTTCTTCCTCTCAGCCAATCAGAAGCGCAGCTCCACCCCGCGCGCTGCCATGTGACTCCGGAGCGCGCTGGAAACCTGCTGCTCGCGCGCCGCGCGTCACTGTGGTTATAACGGCGAGCGCGGGTGGGAATGAGAGTAAAGTGCGCGCGGCTCGGAGCCCGGCGGATGTTACACCCAGACCGAGATATGGAATTGCCTTCTTGCCCCAGTTACCAGTTCTTGTTTTAATTCAATTTCAATTTAATTTTAATTTTTTCCTGGACTTCTTCTTCTCCTCTTCATCATATCAGCATCATCATCACCGTCACACAATCTTTCCCGTCCTCTCCAGCATCATCATTTGCTTCTTTCGTTCCGGGCGCATCCGGTGCAGTTGTGCGCGAGCGAACCCCCAGCGCGCTCCATGGGTCGCGGGAGATGGCCGCGTGTCGGCGCGTGATTTGGCCTCAGACGGTCCTGCGGAGGGGAATCTGAGATGGGTTTCGCGGCGGTTTCGGCCACAGCGGAGCCTCGGCGCTCATGGAGCCGCGCGGCCAGGGACTGGCTCTGGGTCGCTGTGCTCTCGCTGCTCGCCACTCTGCCCGTGCAGCGTCTCCGCGCGTTCCCGTCTTCCCTCAGCGACTGCCAGACGCCCACCGGGTGGAACTGCTCGGGTGAGAGACGTATATTTTATTTGATCTTATCTGCGAAAGGTTGCAAAAGTTTACACACTCAATATACTGGAAGTGCTGCGCCACAGCGGAGAGAGAGAGAGAGAGAGGGAGAGAGAGAGAGAGAGAGAGACAAGCCAGGCACCGCACCGCACCGCACCGCACCGCGCGTCTCCATATCGTCCTGATCCATAATAGTTTGGAGACAACCATTATTCTATTTCTTTCCGACCTCTCCAAGCTTTATATCCCATTATCTCTAATGTATTTTGCTGTCTGTGTTATTATTCCATAGCACAGGCATAACTGCTTATCCAATTAAATTTTTGCGCGCAGTTAGACACGCAGTATTTATTCTCTTTTCTCTAGCCTATCTGATTTCTTATCCAATAATTCCGGTTGAATAATCTTGCTTACTTTTTGCCTATTCAATCATTAAAAAAAAAAAAAAAAAGTGTGTGTGTGTATCGGACAGATGTGCCATGATGTTGACTCTCTCCTAATAGACAATGCGGTTTGGGACACATCCCTTAGAGTGCGCATTACCGGGGCCAGGAAGGCACTTGACACCACTACCCTTAAAAAACAAGAAGAAGGATGCATGAAAACCTTGTGCGCTTCGATACAGCAGTGATGCCGGGCATTGATATGATGAGGCTGGAATCTGTAGGCTTTAGGAATAATAAGGGTGCTGCCTTTAGCCCTTTGTGAGGCTTTAAGAAGTGTATAGAGAGTTAAACTCAGCCTGAGTGTTCAGTCAACACCTGCCAGTGTTCATTCTGCTCTGAGTGTAATTTTATAGCCTTTAATATAATCCCTGTTTGTTTGGACCACACCGGATGCTGTTTCACGCTCGCTTCGGTTTGCTTCCCCGAGTTCTGGGCCTTACTGATTAATATTCACAGGATTGTTCAACATAAGCACCGTTTTTTTTTTTCTTTCCCCCAGCAGCGTAAACCAATTTCAAGTTATTAAGTGCTTTATTACAGTATAATAAACAAATAAAACAGGCTTGGAAATGAATCCATTAATTAAGAATAACAAGGCAGTCTGTTGCTGTTTTATATCAACGCTTGTTTGGGTTCTGGACGAGAAACACTTTTTAACTCCTTAAATCTTTCAATCGTTCTGTTCATAGTGGCGTTTTTTTTTTTCTTCTTCCCCCTCCTACACAAGACCGTGTGCGTGATGTTTGCACGTGAGTCATGCTGTGAAATCATGAATTAACAAGTCAAAATAACAAACCACACAACTATCGGATTGTTTCTTATAAATAACCCAGTGGTCTAAAAGAAAGTTGCGTTGCTTGTCTGTTGTTCTGAGTGTTGTGAGTTGCAAGTGTTTCGAACAAAGGGAAATATTTGACTGAATGGATTTTCACAAGATCTTATCGGTTTCATAGAATTCTAGTAGACAGAATAATGACAACAACTATAACAGTAATAAATGAATAATGATGATAATGGTTATGAAGATTGATGAGGCTAGGGGCACTTCTCCAACCCCAATATTTTATTTCTTTATTTTTATTTTTCACGATTGCTGTAACGTCAGAGTTTGAACAAATGTCATGTTTTCGTGTTGTTTGGTCAGAACTGTGTGCATGACCCGCCCCACCAAAAACAACCCTCACATATCTCCTATCCTCCATTTTGTTCTTGGAGTGCCAATACTGTAAGTTCAAAACCTGAATTGCTTCGGTTAACGTTTGGTCCGACTCGGTTACTTTTTGGAATTGTATATTGTCAATACGTTTTTTTTTTTTGAAGAAGGCAGAAAAATAATTCAGGACTAGTCAGATTACAGTGATTCTGTGGGGGAATTGTGGGGATGCCTTATCTTCTAGTTATATAAGAGAGAACAATAATTTTAAAAATTGCTTGTAAAAAAATTATTTTTATATTATATAGCGGTTTTAAAGATTAGTGAATTGTCAATAGTAACACTAAGATCAAGAATAAAATAACGAATACTGGGTCATGATGATGATGATGATGACGACGACATCAGTGATGAATGATACAAGGTTTTTCCATGTTCCTTATATTATTATTTTATTTCTAATGTTTTGAGCTGTGCTGCAAAATTGTCATCTCCGTTCAGGACCATTTCCGGGGTCGCATTCGCCACATTTGTGTACACGACTCCAAAAAGGTCTTGAAGCCAAGTTTTTATTTTAATTACCAACATCATTTGAGCACAATTGCAGTGTAATCATGCATGTAGCTTCAACTTTGCTGACCGAAGGTGACTGTTTAAAAGGCCTCCTACATTGGTGAATCAGCCTAAGGGCGAAGCAGTTAAAAGAATAATAACTAGGACACGGTCAGAAGTCGCTTCACTTGATGTGACTAATTTGTCGTAATTGAGGCTTTATAATTACTTAACACAGGCCCGGGTGACAAGGAGTAAGCAGGAAATGTGAAAATCGTGGCAGCTCCAAGGCATAGAAACAAAGCATGGAGCTAATCGCATCACTGATCTATTTGTTTTTTCCGTAACGGATTCTTCTCTAGGTTGCCTTCTAAATAAAACAGCTTCTTAAAGACACTTAGGAATGAAAAAAAAAAAAAAAAAAAACTCTCCCTGACCGGGACTTTATTGATTCCTACAGTAGTTCAGACATTGTGGTGGATGTATGATGCATTCGCAGCCAAGCAGTGCTCGTGGAAATTGGTTCTCGATTTAGCCGTAAAAGTCTGAGGTACGCGATTTGCTCAGAGTTTATTCATTAACCGAGACAACAGTAAGCATAATACAGATTCCTGATTCAGTGAATGTGAACATATGGCGCTAATGTTCGCAAACTTGTGATATTACATTACCAGGACCCGGCTTGTTTGCTGCACTAATCCCTTAAGATTTGACTGATTTATACTGTAAGCAGAATGTAGTTAGATGCAGATGCAGAGACCTTCAAGTGGAAAATCATCTCATTTTCTTGTTTTCATTCTTTTCCCCAAATGTCTCCTTCATCTTGTTTTTTTTTTTTGTTGTTGTTGTTTTTTTTTTTCACACACTCAGAAGCAGCCAGACAATCTGTTATATAAGATTAAAGCAAACGTGGCACAATTAAGTAGCTAAAATCCTGAACATTGCTTTTGTTTGGTTTCTGGATTCATTTGTCTTTTCAACCACTTCATTACGATTAGTATTATCATTATTATTAAAGTCCCTTCGTGAGATAAAACAAACCCTATCCTTTACACTTCCTGTTTTTCATCAAGAAAGCGCCATAATGCATTATACAGCAGTGTATAAACATCGCCTGTTAAATATTTGATGCTGGCCAGCTTGTTTTTTTTAATTATTCACAGGGCTGAAACAGTGGCCTTGGGCAGAAAGAACAATCAGCCCTGTCCCTCGATACCTGGCTGTTTGGCATATGTATAGAACCAGTGGCTGCCAAACCTTCTCATTTGACGCTGTACAATCCCAACACATCCAGCAAGTGGACAGGGGAAAAAAAAATAACCCAAAAGAAGAAAGCGCAAGCCAGTATATTCTTATTTCAGCATCATTCTTTCATTCGTTCACTAATTCATTCATTTTCAGTGTTCTTTATTCTGTGTAGGGTTATGGAAGCTATCTCAGAGAGCTCAAGGCACAAGGCAGGGTACGCCTGGGATGGGCAACACGCTTCCACTCACACAACCAATTCAACACTACGAGCAATTGGGAAACACAAATTACCCTCCACTGTATGTCCGAGAAAACCCGGAGTACCTGGAGGAAACCCACAAAGCACAGGAAGAATATGCCAACTCCACGCACACGTCCCTGAGGCGAGATTCAGGTCCCTAACCCTTAACATGTCAGCATTGAAAAATAGGGGAAATGTTTGCGTGACCGCTCTACCGACGCTCCATTGATGTCAAAGGACTTTTTTGATTTATTGTTCTCCAATATGTTGACCTGTTGTTGCGGTGCAAACCGATGCTCGATATCGAACAGTAAAGATTTACACACACACACACACACACACACACACACATACACACACACACATACACACACACCAGCAGGTTGTCTTGGCTTTTCATTTCGTCCCGCTTTGGCAACATATCATGCCGTTGGCTTTTTTACAGTGCCATAATGATGGCCATTCACAACTGAGAAGCCATAATAGAAGAAGCCTGGGAGACAACATCATAATAAATTTTATATTCTGTGAAACAAGATGTGGATATAACTTGCAGGCACGAGGAACCATTTGGCATTCAAACTCCCTTTCATGAAGGTTGTTTAAGGAATCTAAAAATGTTTTCTACGACCACTAAAGCATACGCATATTCAGAAAAAAAAAAAAAAAATCAACTTTGCATTCCTGCATTATATTACAATAGCCACCTTTTTTATTTTCTTTTTACCCACCATCACACAAGCTCTATTGAGCAATGAGAACAAAGACCTGAAGCCACCTAGTATAGCCTTGTAGGGCTGCATAACACACACATGGAGGACAGCGCTATTTGTCCTTTTTATCATAAATGAGCTCAAATTTGTCCAGCGTTTTTCTTTACAGAAACACAATTGGCTATATGGCATTGGTATTGTAGAATTCAAAAATCTGACCTTCCAACAATAGGACAAACCTCTATCTGTTGCACCGCTCAAAAGCAACATTTGTTTAAGGAAACACAATAAAACTGTCACTCTCTACCACAATGTCTGTATTTCTTGATGTTCTTTCTTGCTGGAGACTTTGATTCGCCATCATTCGATCATATCAGGTCTGAAGGTAGCCTGTAAGCTCACGTATGATGTTCAGTCACATGGTTCGGTTGCCTTGTAACCAAATGCTAAAAATGGTACCTGACATAATGTATTGATATACATTACAAAATTACATTACTGTGCAAAAGACTAATCATGTAGATTAAACTAAAGAAATGAGAACAAATGTTTTACTGTGACACAATGCAAAGTGCCTAAAGATACTGTATACTAAATCACCGGCCTGATCATCTGTCATCATCTCGCAGGTCTCAATGGTTTCTCACAGGTTCATGTCATAAGTTAGATGCTTGAATGATTCATAGCTCACTGTGTGGCTTAAAAAACCAAAAGCATTCCTCTGAAACTGCTCAGGTACAGGGACTGGACGGAAAATTATGAAAGACATAAAAGTCCGGAAGGAAGTCTGGAGAACGATTCCTCAAGACTAGGTTAAAAACACAAGAAAGTCTGGATCTTTGGACGCAAAATATGAAGAAATGAGGGGCTCTAGACTTTTGCACGGTATAACGAGCTACTTAGCTAGATTTAAATTAAATGGAATGGAAACTAATGAGTATACAGTATGTTTCTCATGTTTGGACCGTCTGAAAAGAAACAGTTCATCGACACAAGCTTGTACACCCCATCACATCCATATGTGGTTCTGCTTCAAAAAGTTGTTCCGCACAGTTTTTGCCTGTGATGTACAATTTAACTTTACTGAAACGACAAACTTATTCCAGGAGTATAATTCTACCAAGCACAAAGCGAGCTCTGTGAAGACTTGGGATCTGATGGCTGGAAGATGTGGAAGAACTCGAGAGTGGTGAGCTCAGTGCCATTAAACCATCACCTTTGGGATGAAGTGGAAACTGGAACCTCCTTGACATTCAAACATCAGCACCTGAGCTTACTAATGACCCTAATAGCTGAATGAACACAAATCCCTACAGCCACGCCCCATCAATCTAGTGGAAAAGCTTCAGAGGAGAGAAGAGGAGAGAAGAGTGGTGCTTATTATAACAGAAACCCGAGAATAAATCTGGAATGGCATGCTTAACAAGCAGTCGACCAGCGTTTCAGTTACAAACTGTGGTGTTTTGTCCTTACACGACACATCTGATTTTCCCCTGCACTTCAAGTTTAAAGTGAACATGCACACTACTTTATTAGCTTAATAAAACTCACTCTCCAGCTGATGTGTAATGCAACAAGTGGTGGCGTTTGGGACAAGTAACACACACTGTTCTCGTTGCCATATCAAGGTGTGGCACACTCCCATGAAGCGTAGCTTACAGTATGTAAAAGATTTTTGATTTAATCTCTTTGCATGTAATGCATGTTTACAATGGACATTTTATGGATTTTTTAACATCGCAAACAATAATCTTTCTATTATTTCATTTTGTTTTTGAGTAAAATGTATATGTTTTTATCAGTAGCCTGTTATGCACAACAGGGGTCAAACGTTTCTGTATGGATTATCAGTGAAATTGAATAAAAACCCTTATATTGCTTGTGTTTCTAGTTAGCAGAAAATGTCATTTTAGTTCGCTCCTCTCAGGGTCACATTTTCACATTTACTGTAGAAAACAGCTTTAACACATTTGTGTGACATATATGAAAGGCAGTATTTTGTACTTTTCCCCCACAATATCAACCATGTGCATGATTCTGTAAATCCTTTAGTAAATGTGATAACAGAATAGTTATGTGTTGACCTATAGTTTTATAGGTAAGTAGCTGATGACCTGTAGTGTTATGCTGTTGCTAGGCAGATGTTGAGCTGCAGTGTGTTTTAGCTACGTAGCTAGCTGATGACCTGTAGTGTTTTTGCTAGCTAGCTGATGACCTGTAGTGTTTTTGCTAGCTAGCTAGCTGATGACCTGTAGTGTTTTTGCTAGCTAGCTAGCTGATGACCTGTAGTGTTATTCCTAGCTAGCTGATGACCTGTAGTGTTTTTGCTAGCTAGTTAGCTGATGAGCTGTAGTGTTATTGCTAACTAGCTGATGACCTGTAGTTTTATGCTAGCTAGCTGATGACCTGTAGTGTTATTCCTAGCTAGCTGATGACCTGTAGTGTTTTTGCTAGCTAGCTAGCTGATGAGCTGTAGTGTTATTGCTAACTAGCTGATGACCTGTAGTGTTTTTGCTAGCTAGCTGATGAGCTGTAGTGTTATTGCTAACTAGCTGATGACCTGTAGTGTTTTTGCTAGCTAGCTACTGTAGCTGATGAGCTGTAGTGTTATTGCTAACTAGCTGATGACCTGTAGTTTTATGCTAGCTAACTGATGACCTGTAGTGTTAGTCATAGCTAGCTGATGACCTGTAGTGTTTTTGCTAGCTAGCTACTGTAGCTGATGAGCTGTAGTGTTATTGCTAACTAGCTGATGACCTGTAGTTTTATGCTAGCTAACTGATGACCTGTAGTGTTATTCATAGCTAGCTGATGACCTGTAGTGTTTTTGCTAGCTAGCTAGCTGATGAGCTGTAGTGTTATTGGTAACTAGCTGGTGACCTGTAGTTTTATGCTAGCTAGCTGATGACCTGTAGTGTTATTCATAGCTAGCTGATGACCTGTAGTGTTTTTGCTAGCTAGCTAGCTGATGAGCTGTAGTGTTATTGCTAACTAGCTGATGACCTGTAGTTTTATGCTAGCTAGCTGATGACCTGTAGTGTTTTTGCTAGGTAGCTGATGACCTTTAGTTTTATGCTACAGTAGCTAGCTGATGCCCTGTAGTGCTATTCCTAGCTAGCTGATGACCTGTAGTGTTTTTGCTACTAGTTATTGGACTATGGGGCTGTAGAAAAAATATAGAATACAGTTGTTTGTGGATATAAATTAGGGTTTATTTGAAAACATTTTCTTGTGTTTTATTAATTACTGACAGTGCTGCTGTGGCCAGTTACAATAATGCCAGATGGTAATGAAATATTCAGTTGGGTGTAAAAAAAAAAAGTACAAACCATTTTTTAAAATTTCAAACCAAGACAGGAAAAAAAGTCTTAGAATTTAAAAATGAAGTGATTATTGCTTAAAAGTAAGTGATGTTACAGTAGAATATGTTGCGCATCAGTGTGTTTATGAAAGAATTTGTTCTCTGTTAAACCTTCGTGTCTAACCCTGCATATCATCTGCAGCTTCACTCACACCCAGCAGTTGAACCCGTCTACCCAGCTACAGAGTGTTTAAATGTTCAATGCGCATTGGTTCTCTGATCCTTTTACACAAGGAGGTGATTATTTTCCGCCGTTGCACAATCCACAGCGAGCTGGTCAGCGGTGCCAGGTTGGACATGTTCCCATCCAATTAAGTTCAACTTAATGAAGCTCTGTGGGGATAAACGACCTTGGGTAATTTCCTTTGTCTTCTCCAGGCAGGATTTTGATCTGAGAAGGTGTGTTTGTAATTACCCCATGATGGGTCGTAGTGCAACAAATTAATACTGACTGGACTCTATTTACAAAGTGACGTGAGTGGCCCAAGTGGCCCACATTCAGAAGACGGGCGAGGCAGTGTGTCATGAATAAGAAGCCTGTTAGAAAACAAGCCTACCATTTACAATTGTTGGGACGTTTGACAATTGCGGATGTCTGCTTTTTGAAATGGTTGACGTTTAGCAACACATTATACTCACTTATTTTGGTTTAGTTATAATTGGATGCACATGACTTACATGACATATCAGAATCTAAATTTACAAATCCATGTGATGTGATGAGGGCATAAATAACCCCCCCTACTGCTTCAGCAATGCATGTTTTATACCAGATAGTGTTTACTTATTGGCTTCTGTAATTATTTCTTTGCTTTTATCTCTTAACACCTTTTTATCTGGTCTCTTTATAAGGGTTGTAGAGAAAAATGTACAACCTAAATATTTATTAAGTAGCTTAGCCACACCCACTCAGTAAACAATATCGACATACTCTGGTGAGAGACGACTCCTCTTTCTTTCCAAGTACTGCAATTTAGAAGACGGGTTGCAAAGTGAGTCTTTTGTAAGGTAAACCCTCATTAGGGTTTTTTTTTTCCTGTGGTTTAAGAAAAAACTGCCAGCAGCATCCAATCTATTTTCACTAATGTGTTTCTTGCTATTGTAATTTGTTCTGCGACAATCCATGGATTCACTGTAACCTAAAACAATTAAGCAATGTCACATGAGAGGGAGTGCTGTTGTGCTGAATATCAGTACTGACAAGTGGAATATTGCTTTTATACAACAGTTCCATGAATGGCATTTATTGTCAACTGATTATAATTTGTTTGTTCATTTAACCAGTTATTTTGTTCCGTCTTACCCCTGACTTAACCCTGACTGGTGAAGCTAATTAACAGTGAACAACAGTTGTTTAAAATTCTTACCGGTACTACATACAGTATGTAGCAAAAAGGTAGTGGACAGTCTTGTAAATCTCATATGCTTCTTTTTATATTTCCACTTATTTTGCTTATTTTGGGAGTTATCAACTCTGGTACTTAAACTTCTGGGTTGAATCTTAAATAGCGTTAAATGCAAAGCTAGTTCACTGTATGGTGTACAATCCCTTGTTCCCCATACCAATTAATGCCCTTTCAACGTGAACAGTTCAGAGGCAATTCAGTATGACGTAGAAGCAATTACTAGGAGACAACGTGTTGTTTAAGATGCCATAATGTTATCAGATGTGTTTTATTGCTGAAAGTGCTGCTGTGAATGGTTTTAAATGTGGGATTTGGCAGGAAGCTGCTCTCTGTCTGGTGCAAAACAATAAACTCTGATAAAATCTGATAAATCTGTATATTTTCCAAAAACAAGATAAATATCAATCCATTAACAATGTTTGGGGTCAGTAAATAAGTAGTATATATGAATGTGCGCGCGCGTGTGTGTGTGTGTGTGTGTGTGTGTGTGTGTGTGTGTGTGTGTGTGTGTGTGTGTGTGTGTGCGTGAATGTTGACCGGAGGTCCTACCACAGTCGTAAAAGTGGGAATAAATACAATACAATGGTCACCACTGGCCTCCACGGTCCCTAGTTGGACTACGGAGGTCCCTAGTTAGATGGATTGATGGATGGATATAAGAATCAGTTTCTCTCCAAGTTAAGATGTATGTTATGGAATTAAGAAGCCCAGTTCTATCAACTAAAAAAAAAGCAAAAGGAAAAAGAAACATCTTTGCATTAGAGAAGAACATGCCAATGTGAATGTGAGTACAGTCAGCATGCACAACCATCATTTTTAGGCGCTCATTGTCAAAAAATCCTCTCTAGTCTGGATTGTCAAGTGATCCTTGAGCAAGAAGATGAGAATTTTAGACACAGTAGAACTATAGCTCACGTATTATGCCTCATAGGTACATGATAAATTAATTTCACAGCAATTCTTGTTCAGGTTAACGACAACAGCTACAGTTAACACCAAGGCACGGTTCGTTTTTTGGTACGTGTCCTTGTGGCACATTTTTGAAAAATCTAATAGGAGGTTACAGGTTTATAACGCTTAGAGCGTAGAGAAGATGCAGGATATATTTTTTGTGAAATTTGATCATCAAGTGTAAATATATTTGAACAAAATGTCCACTTGTGAAGCGTGTAAATCAAAGAGCTAATGAGTTTAAGTCTATATTTTTAACTATACATCCATCCATCCATCCATCCTGTGTAGCATCGTAGGGGGTTTGGAGCTTGAGAGCTACTACCAAGCACACACACTCAATCTTACACTATGGGCAATTTTGGAAATGCCAGTCAGCCTTGGACTAACTGCGGAAACCCGGAGTACGTGGAGGAAATGCATCAATGCATCCACTATGATGGGAAAATCCAAACCCCACGTATGGAGGCTGGAGCTGGCAGCGATAATCGCTAAGCCGCGGTGTCATGATGTAATTTTCTACAAATATTTATTGAATATTAATAACGCACCGATATTCAGGTCAATCAGAGAACATTGTCACTTGCAAGTGCTTTAATCCGAGCAATCCGTGTAAAACCAGCTGAACTAAATAATAAAAAGGCAGTGTGACAGAACATTGCGGGATCAAATCCTAGCAAGCATGACGAGAAATATTTGCCATGTTTTTAAGAAGAAAGGGCGGGGCTCCGCTCTCGCCTATCAATTACAGCTGACGTTAGCTCCTCGAGTGCCAGCTCATGCGTGGGCGGATGGGGCTTTATTCTCTGAGTGTGGTACGCCACCTCCTGGGGTTGCATGAGCAGCGGTCCGCTGGCTTTAAGTGCCTCGGAGCCTCATGTGCTTCATGTGATAGCCTTCACCCTCTTCGGTTCAGCTGTCGCATGATAGCGGGGACCTTACCGGAGGGTGGAATGGAATCAAACCGAATGCGCAGAAGCACATAATCCAGGCATTTTATTCCAGTCAGGGTCGCAGTGGATCCAGAGCCACATGCACAAACAGACACACACACACACACACACACACACACACACACACACAGACACGTCACACATTTCTACACTCATTCACATCTAGGGGCTATTTAGTGTAGTTCACCTCCTGGCATGTTTTGAGAGATGGAAGGAAAGTGGAGAAAAAAAAGAGAAAAAAACTCCATATCGGGAACACGTCCAGGATCTTCATGGGTAAGACGGATAGATCCTGACATACTGGACATGCATGCATACTTGCATAAATTATTGATACTGTAGCACAACGCTGTCTGTATACATAATTAATATCGTTAAGGGGTTAATGGGATCAATAACGGAAATTGCTTTGCATTTTTCCTTAATGTTGCGACATAGCGTACGGTATGATATATAAACATGGAGTTTTTATTTCGCTCAGTGTCACTTCAGCTCACGGCACTGCATGCGCGTGATTAATAGAGAATATTTTCAGACCACGGATTAGAGCGAGACGTTAAGTATCAGTCTCCTTGTCTTCCTGTTTTTACGAGGACACGCACCCAAGAGGACACGAGAGATAAATGACAAGCGTATCGTTGGCTGTTTGCTTAAGGACAGCGTGACCGAAATGACGTGAAAGTCAAGGTTAATAGGTTTTGTGCGGTCTAATTATTTCATGCGCTTAAACGTTTAACAACGTAAATGGCGATAAGTGCGCATTATATACTTACACACCAATTATATACTTAATCTTGTGACTGTATTTGGAAGGGGCGGAGGAGACGGTTAAGCTGGACTTCCATTCATATCAAATCTGATCATGTAAAACTGAATAATGTAGGGTTAATGCGTTCAAGTCAAACCGGGACTTTTGATGACTTGGTGATTACAGTGGGCTGTGAGCGGTCATTTACATCAGTTTAGCTAAAATGCAAAATTTACGTGCTATTTTCTGCTAATTGTTTTTGAATTTGATCGACCTACATCCTCCATACACTAAAGTTTTTTTCTTGTGTAGCTGTCACTCAAATTTTCCCTTTTTGTGCATAACTCATTCACACTCACATCACCTGCACTGCTTTGTCCTCGAGTCCCACTTAGGCTTATGGCATGAGGAGGGGGAACACCCTAAATGCGGTGTCGATTCATTGCAGGGCACAAACACACACACACACACACACACACACTCTCTCACAAGAATGTTAACTAATCTGCATGTCTTTGGACTGTGGGAGGAAACCGGAGTACCCAGAGGAAACCCACCAAGCACAAGGAGAACATGCAAACTCAATGCACATACACACACCCGAGGGGGGAGGGAGGGGGGGTGTCAAACCCGGACCCTGGAGGAGCGAGGCGACAGTGCTAACCACTATGCCATCGCGCTGCCTGGTCATACCATTATACTGTAGCTTAATATAAATTTAGCTGCTATCGAGGGCAAAGCTGTTTTTGTGTACCAGGCTGCAAATGTTTATTTCTGTTGTAGAGTCTATGGGGATTGAGTCAGTGTTGGAGCCTAGTGGTCATTCATGCAAATGCACATTTTGGCACTTCTGCATCGGACTGATTTTTTCAGTTACCCCTTGACTGTAGTGAGTATTGGAAAGAAAGTAAAAAAAAAAAATATTAAGGTAATATTGCTGTAAGGAAGGCTATTACACACCTCTGCATGCACGCCATCAGCTCCTCGAAGTCAGATGCCAGCTAATGCTCGAAAACTCTGCTGGATGTTGACGTCGGATTTCGGAGAGTTCCGCCGTCATCCCGAGCGCCGGATAGCTAAAGCAGGTTCCGTTGGTTGATATGAGCTCCATGATGGCTTTCCGTGATCTCCACTGCACTGACTCGCTCTCGGTTTCTCCTGCTGTCTGTGGCATGTAAATCTTCTTGCCTTGGACAGCTTGTCCTTATGTGATTCCTGGGTAATGAGGTGAGACTTCGAGAGTCCACAGCCTTTTGTCCAATAGCTTTTGTGGAATAATGAAATCCCTCCTCGCGTCGATAAGGTTTATTACAGAGATGTCTCATGTGCCGGGGATGATGAGATGTATTTTCAATGCAGCAACCAGCGAGTCTTTGTGAAGGAGATACACGGAGTTTTTTTTCCCCTTTAGATGGCAAAAATCAAAGGGCTTTTTACTGCTTTGTGGTTTTGTGACTCCTTTTAATATGCATTATATTTCTCATTTATTGCTTTATATTATATAACATACAGTATATATATATATACACATTATAGGCCTTATTTCAGCAAAGATTTTGCTTTAATAATGTCAGTACGGCTTTATTACAATATGACCGGTCAGTCTTACACAGATATGTGTGAGATGACTGTATTTTTGGAGATCAGTTTCTTTAAATGAATGTCGGATTCATTTCCTGAATCTTCATGCACGTCTTTTTTATATCGTTCAGCCAGTAAAGCTGAAAAAAAAAAATCTTTTTTAATCTTGTCTACTTGTTTTTAATAATATGCAATAATAGTTTCCCAGTAACTTGAATTCCTATTGTGACAATAATTAATGACGGATTAGATTAGGACGCGTGCTTAAAAAAAGACAAATCTTAATCATCCGACAAAGCAATCTTATGTAAACATGACACGTCCTGGGTGTTAAGGGTTAATCCTGTGAATGAGTTACATGCATTTGTCTAAATTAAAAAAACATTTTTTTTTAAAAGCAGTGAAAAGCTGAAATATTAATGCTACTTGAACATTTAATCTTTTAATTCAAGCCCATGGAGATGGTTCTGCCTGAACCCAGGATTATTCCTACTAAAGTAAATTAATTCTGTAATTTCTAGGATGAATTTTAGAGTTGCAGAACTGCGCCGCTCTCTCCTCTGACTTCATGATGCAAAGTTGCATCATACTGTATGTGTTTCCAGGTAAAACTATTACATGTGTAATTCTATTGTTTCCCCATGTTGCGATAAAGAACGCATTAAAGGTCCAATATTTTACCTTTTTGTGTCCTTTAACAAGTTAACACACATCTCAGGACTCCCCGAAAGAGTGCACGCGTGTGTGTGTGTGTGTGTGTGTGTGTGTGTGTGTGTGTGTGTGTGTTATTGCTCCTGCTGAAACACGCCTTATATTTTTTCATACATTTTTTCATACTCTTTTTATTTCACTCCTCCTACAAATTCGCCGTTTCAGTGTCTACTGTATGCAAATAAGTTACTTCTAAGCCACGCCCCTTTTGAGAACAGGGCCCATAATAGCCCATAACGTGTCCAAAACACACAATAATCTCGTCTGAACAGTTGATATTGGGATGTATATCTGCTATTTCTGCTCTGTAAAGCTTCATAACGGCTCTAGTCTGAGGTGCTGGTTTTAATTGGTTAATTGGTGATTTCTGAGGCTGGTGACTCTAAATGAACGTCTCCTCTGCAGCAGAGGTAACGTTTTGGTCCTGCTTTCCTGGGAAGGTCTTCATGAGAGACAGTTGCATCATGGAGCTTGATGGGTTTTACAAACGCACTTGATAATACTGTTCTTGCAAGAACTGATCCAGAACATCTGACCAATCTTGTTGGACCAGAATGCAGAAAATAAATCCAAACTATTGACATAATAGTGTCTATCATACATTATACTTTTTACAGCATTTAAATACCTAAAAAATAAAAGAATATTTGTTTTATGATGTCACAAAAGGTCACATGGATTTTGTTGTTGTTGTTGTTTAAAATGGAATAAAACATAAAAATAAACATATTTAAAACCAAGAAAGTAAAATGTTAAATATATTCTAGAGTTTAATGTTCAGGTGTCGCCTTGCAACTCCCGGGTCCAGGCTCGATTCCCGTCTCTGTGTGCATGGAGTTTGTATGTTCTGCCCGTGCTTGGTGGGTTTCCTCCGGGTTCTCTGGTTTCCTCCCACAGTCCAGGTTAATTGGTATTCTCAAATAGCCTGAAGTATGTGTCTGTGCCCTGCGATGGATTGGCAGTCTGTCCAGGGTGTACCCCGCCTTGTGCCCTAAGTCTCCTGGGATAGGCTCCAGGCCCCCCCATGACCCTGAATACAGGATTAAGCGGTAATGATGATGAGTGAGTGAGTAGTTTTGCTCACACTCTGAGTGGATGTAGTTGTATTAGTAATGCATTGTTTGATATTCATTCCCCGTGTTTAATTAACATCAAAACTTAACGAATTACGCCCGAGAAACCAAACACATTCCCGTCGTGAAGCAGCACGTTTTAAGCTTAATCAGGATGCGATCCAGTACACCGACGTCTCTCACTTGGTCAGTGCCTTATGATCCGGCTTATGTTCCCTCTCTAAGATTTTTGCATGTACATGAAATAAAACTCATGAAACGCTTTTCAGGGAATATAAAGGTACAAAGACATATCAACGTTTTATTTTTTGGTTTGTTTTTTCTTTTCCTTTGCGTTTTGCAGCATTGTAATCAACAAAGAGTGTTTATGCAAATTTCTGTTTAGCGTAATCGTATTGCAGAGTGCCGTCCTGTTGTGAACTCTACACTGATTAAAAAGTGTGTGCTGGCATTTTACGTTTCCTCTCTGCAGAATCTGGTATTGTTGACTTGTTTTTTTTTATTTTATTTCAACTCAGTGTTTCTTCGGCGTATATTATAATGAACCCTAGAGATGAAAGTAAGTACACCATCGGGCAAAAACGCCACAAAAGGGACATGCAAAAACAAACAAACAAACAAACATATATATATATATATATATATATATATATATATATATACACACCCAAACCATTGACATGGATTTTTACGGAACCTTTACGAGGAAGCGTAGATGTGCATTAGCTATTTCATTTCATAATAAATTGTGTTTCGACATGGTTTACAGGTAACGCAGGTTTCTTGGAAGACTTTGATCTTTTTTATACATTTATTGTTATTCTTTGAGGTAAAATATAAGCCGAATACGTCTTTCATTCGGCCGCTGTGAATTTGATGTATGAGATATCTGAAATATTGGCACAGGGGGGAATAAAAACGACATTTTTAATCAATTCTTAGGAAGATTAAAAAGTTGGCTGGAAATCTTAAACTTCTGGTTAATGATGTCTGAACTAAAGCGTCCTAATGCTCATGCCCAGAAGACGAGACGTGTCTGAGACGTGTCACTTAGGCAGCAACATGAACATAACACACTTATAAAAAAAACAAAACAAAGAAGAAAACATGCACTCGAGGCGCAGCACCAAAGCTTACATGTTACTGCGAAATGTTTGGTCCAATGAGAGATATTCTCATCAAAGCAGTATCAATGATAAGCAAATGGGGAGATGATCTCATGTGCCGAGGAGAGAACATGACTTTAATATTTAATAAACATCGTTAACGGAATGGCTGCCTCAATTACTAGATTGCAAGCCTTCATAGTGAAACGAAGAAAAGCAGAATTCAGAATTGGGGATTAAATAATAATAATAATAATAATAATAATAATAATAATATCCAAACAGCGGAAAAACAGCAAATATTATGTTTAAAAAAAGGATGCATGTTTATCTTCCTTAAACAGGTTTAATCAGTTGTAGGCTGATTTACTTTTGTGGCATCATTAAGGATGTATCAGTTCCGTGACGGCTGATTTGATTGATGTCACGATGCTGAGTACTGTACATGTGAGGACTGTACAGTACAGTATATGAGGAATAACACACACCGTGGCATGATCTTAGATGAAAAGAACAAAAGGTGATTTAGTGAAAGTGAAGCAGATTTACTGTTTATTATTGTTCTGTAATAAAAATAAATAAAAAAGTGCGCCTTTATTACCTTACACCGCAGCAAATTCCCAATGATTACACTTCTTAATTAATAACAGTACAGATATAATTGATTTTTGTTACAATAAATGTGGGGAAATTTTGTGAAATGCCTCGTCATCGTCTAAACATCACGATAGACTCGATGGCCCCGTGTAGCATCATTAGAGACTGTTGTTGACTTAATTATGCAGTTTTATGAACCTTTTCTTGGTAGGGTCCGTTTCGATTCAGCAACACGAGCCATGCATTGCCACGGTTATTACATACATATCTCATATGTCAGCATACATACACTAAGCATCCATTTTAATTACAATGACCTCCAAGAATCGAATCGAATCGAATCGAATCGAATCGAATCGAATCGAATCGAATTGACTGTCTACCTCTGATTCACTGTGTTTTCTTTTGGATTGCTTCATTTGTCGATCTGTAAAATGCGTAACCGATTTGAATTGCGCGTTCGATGAAGCTAGCCATTTTCCTAGCGTTCCGTTAGACTCCTACAGTAGCTGCGTAGTGTTGAGATGTTAGCACCGCCCACGTGGATAATGTTACGTCTGCTTTCGTTCACGAGAAGAAGAAAGAAAACGAAAACACGAATAATGAAGCAGTTTGTAGTGTTCATAACGAGATTATGCGTAATTAATGTTTATGTAAATATAATCTGATTAAGAGTCAGAAAAAATACAAACAGTTTACAGAGGAATGTATACATCTTTTCATCTTGTGTATGTACAGTATATAGTGTACATGTAGTGTATGTATTAGCTCCGCAAAGATGCGCTTCAGAGTTGTGGATTTTTCCCAACTGCAGAAACCTCAGAAACCTTAAAAAAAAAAACAGTTCATGGTAATATATACTTTTTCATGCGTCTTAACGCTAATCTATTAAGAACGGTACAATTTACAAATTTTGTCACATAAATATTAACTTAAATTCAGTTTAATTTCCATATGAAATATAATAACAGAGGAAAAACGCGGCCTGGGATGGTTAATTATTATTGTATTTATCCGCCTAAAATCAAAGAAAACGCGCTTGCATGAATGACAGTACCGCAGTGTTTTACCTTATAGCACTGCGCGAGACACTGCGGTACTGTACCTTTACATTCTTTTACTTTTTTGTCTAAGGATAAATATTTTAAGCCGAGTTTGAAATTAAAGTGTTTTGGGAGCATATTTATGGTTTAAACTATAAAAAGAGGCATTTATAGGCGGTTTTTCACAATTCGTCTAAGGAATGTGACCGCTGCGAATTTCGGGGGTTGACTTTATATATATATATATATATTATAGGCAGTGTTGGGTGTAACGTGTTACAAAGTAACATGTTAGAGTACTCAGATTCCTCTTTTGATGTAACGAGTAATCTAACGCGTTCAGTCCGCCATTCAAGTACTCAGCTATTTAGTTACTTTTTCAAAAATGTTATCCGTTATTCAGACAATGTATGTAATCCGTGAGCCAGACAGCGGTCACTCCCAATCCATTAATACATCTGTGAGAAAGTCGTCCAACAAGCCCCGCCCCCCCCCTCTGTTATTCCTGCTGTTATGCCCCTGTCTCACCTCTGCAGTTTGACTATGTGAGAACCGGCACACGGTAAGATGGGAACCTAATCACAGCGCCGAAACTCGCGGTGAATCAATCATGATGACCCGTACTTACGGAAACCGCGTAGGTGAGATAGGAGTATTAGTAGTTAACAGATTCTGGGCCAAACTTCGCTGAGTGATGACGGTCGAATAATTATAAAGGTCTCGACCAAAACAACACGCATGAGGAAGGTTTTCATTTTCTGCAATGGAAAAATACCCGAATTAGTTACTTTTATCAGAAAGTAATGATCAATAACATTTGTAATGTAATTAGTTACTTTAAAAAGTGACGTCCCCCAACACTACATATAGGCACATATATATATATATATATATATATATATATATATATCGTTTTGATCGCTGTGGTAGGACCATGGAAGAAACCCACCAAGCTCAGGGAGAACATGCACACTGTTGTATGAGGTGGGAATCGAACCTGGACCCTGCAGGCGCCAGGCGACAGTGCTAACCACGACATATCCAGCCTATCCATCCGAACCTCCTTATGAATGCCACAAACATTTCACGCAATACCGCTGCTTAATTTGTGCTCCGTACTAAATATTCACACCTGATTCATGAGCCTTGTGTTCATTGCCTGGTTTAGAAGAAGGACCATCTTATTAATTGTGATCCAGTTTCTCTGTAACAAGGTCATGCAGTGTGACGTCAGAGCGAGTGCCTCTGTCTGAATGAGTACAGGGTTAAGAGATGATCTTAGACAGATGTACTGAATAATATTACTACAATTTAATCAGCAAATCTTTTATATTATCTTGTCTGATCACTAATAAACTCTACTGAAAGAGAACTTCCCGTCCCATCGTGCCGTGCCATGGATCTGTTATCCACACCATGCCTCATTTATACAGTCCGGCTCTCCGGCTCTGTTCTTCCTGGCTCGCTGAGGCTCATCTTGGTCCCCCAAAGCAGTTTCCGAGGTCTGTAGATAATTGCCTTAATTGGCATGTAAATGAGGCGTGCGGGTTACGTAAGACCACTTTAGGACCAGCCCTGTAAGCGGGAGTCTTAAGTATTATCAGCTCCAGCGGAGTCGAGCGGCGTTCCTGTTCATGTGAAGCTGTGAGACGAGCCTGGGGAATGCTGGGAAAAAATATATATATATATATATATATATATATATATATATAATCCTCGCCGTAAGACAATGTGCTTTGACATCAAGTATCCCATGGAGGAAAAACAATTCCGCGGCGCAGCGTGAACCCGCCACGGCGATGTGCACGAGTGTGGATTTGAATAAGCTGCACAAACGATGCAAATTGTAGCAGAGAAAAGATGTCAGCTAGCATCCTGCGCCGTATAGCTCACACGGCATCTCTGTTCTTCCGCAAGTACAGGAAGTAAACGGACTGGGTATTTTCCCAGGCCGCGCTGCATCCCGTCCCGCAGTGAGGCCGCGAAGGGAACCCATCCATGTTGGCGTTACTCGGACTAGACTGCCGCGTACCGTACACTGGTCTCCGAATTGAAGTGACGATTCTGATGTGAAATGAAAAATCTCAAGACAGACCCAACACTCAGCATATGAACCGAGCTGAATGGGGAATCGGGGCCGCTGTTCCAAGAAGTAGATCACAGTGTACCCACGTGCCGCTGAAATGCTCAGCGCGAAGCTCGTCTCGCTTTGTAAAGCGATTGCTCTTTCAACAGAGCGCAGTCATGGCAGGAAGAGTCTGAAGGAAGGCTGAGGAGCTGGTTGTGTGTTTGGCAAGGCTTTGCTTGGAAAACGTGCAGTCCGCGATAAATTTAGAAATGCAAAAAAAATTCTTTTGTCCATACTGCTTTAGCAGTTTGAAATAATAATAATAATAATAATAATAATAATAATAATAATATATTTCCCACAGCCTTGTGACCCCGGAGTACTTCCTCCACTCCCGTTTTGGGCACGTCTTACTGTTCTTCCTTCTTCTAACACCTCTAATTCAACTAACGAGCTGATTAACATCTCTTCCCGAGCTGAAGTGAGCGTGTTAAAGCGGTAAAAACACTATAAAGTGCAGAACGTAAGCGAACAAGATCAAGCCCAAGAACATGATGCTTTGGCCGAGGATTTTTATGTACCCCCCCCCCCGTGCATTTGGGTTTCCTCTCACAGTCCAAAGTCATGGTTGTGTAGTGAAATGCAATTGCAACAAACTCCAGGCTGTGCACATTTTTAAGAAAGAAAGAAGAAAAAAAAAAAATAGGAAGAAGAAGACGACTAAAAGAATAAATATGTATATGTACAAAATAAAAGAAGACTGTGAAGTGAATTATATCCAGTGTAATATAAAAATAATAAAAATATATACTGGCTATAATTGGCGGCTACCAATTCCACGTAGCGTGTGTGTATGAGTGTGTGTGTGTGTGTGTGTGTGTGTGTGCGCTCTGTGATGGATTGCCCCCCTCTCCATTGTGTTCCTTTTTGTACTTTTCAGTCTTTTTAAGTCGAGTCAAGTCAATTTTATTTATATAGCGCTTTTAACAATTGACAGTGTCGCAAAGCAGCTTTACACAGTAAAAAGAAACAAGTTTGTATGCAATGTGTATGAATCAAAATGATAAGATTGTCCCTGATGAGCGAGCCGAGGGCGACGGTGGCAAGGAAAAACTCCCTGAGATGGTAATAGGAAGAGACCTTGAGAGGAACCGGACTCAACAGGGAACCCATCCTCATCTGGGTGATAACGGAGAGCAGAGAATGATCAGCATAATAATGTGTACTGGAAGTTCAGTGTAACAGGAGATGTGTTTAAATTAAAATGAAAAGGAGTCCAGTTTGTTCCCGGAGGCTCAGGTAGACTGTAGGAGATTCCAGTCCTGAGCTATCGAACAACTGAAGTCGCAGGTCCCCAGAGCATCAATCGATGATAGGACAGTCTTCATGGAAACCATCCCCAGCCACCAAGCGCATCCAGGCAGACCACACGGGGCATCCATGTGACGGGATCTCCAACCAGAAGCAGGACTCCAGGACGGGTTAGACGGCTCCAGAGGGCAGAGGGGTCTGGATCACTGGCAACTCAGGAGCGAACATTTTTAGTCACCTGGTCGAATCAAATTCACGTCACGAGATGTAACGGAGACGAGAACGCGTTCAGAGTGTGTGTCCATGCGGAACGCTGACAAACGTGCTGTGAAATCGTCAGCTTCATAAAGACTTTTAACAGCTCGGAGCGAGTTGCTAGAACCCGCCTGGATGTCTGTAGGAAAAGACTGCTGGGTCCGTACTTGTAGAGTGGCAGATATTCAAACATTAATATCAGTATTAATATTAACATTAACATAGCGATGGAGAAAGAGGAAACATGTCTACTGTAGATTGGGAAGCAGGTTGAGACGCTGCGGCGTACTGTGCAGGGGTTGGCGCTACGATGAGCTCGCGCGCCGGTCTTTCCCGGAGCAGATTGTGTTGAAGCGTGTGTGGAGGAGGAGGTGTTAGCGCTCATCACAAACAACAGGGGGAAAAAAAAATCTGCGATATTTATTTTTATTTATAAGAACAAATCCCGCTGGGTATTTTTTTCATAAGCAAAAAAACAAAAACAAAAAAAAAAAACCAAATGATGGGCGCTTTAAACAGCTCAGCCTTAAACGTTGTCTTTCGTGCATGTGCACCGAGACGTTTCGTCTGACGGTTAAATTGAAAGATGTAACTTTATCGCGTGATGTACAGTACATGATGACGATAAATCAACATTCATTATTTATGATCTTTTGTTGTTGAGGTTTATATCTAAATGTGTGTGTGTGTGTGTGTGTGTGTGTGTGTGTGTGTGTGTGTGTGTGTGTGTGTGTGATTTTCTGTAGGTGATGATGACCGGGACACAGATCTCTTCCTGTGTGACACCAACACCTGCAAGTTTGATGGCGAGTGTCTCAGAATCGGGGACATTATAACCTGCATCTGTGATTTCAAGGTGAGCGTGTGCTCTCTCTCTCTCTCTCTCTCTCTTTTTGTTTTTTTTGTTTTGACCTGGCACAGAGTAAACCGAGCAGACTGAACCATCTGCAAGCAATCAGAAAAAGTGTGATTTTTTCTTTCTTTCTTTCTTTCTTTCTTTCTTTCTTTCTTTCTTTCTTTCTTTCTTTCTTTCTTTCTTTCTTTCTTTCCCCCAGGATCACCCTTTTAATCACAGGCAGTTTACAGGATTATAAACAAACCAGACTCACCTGGAAGCATTTATTTCTTTCTTAACTGAAAAGTGTTAAAGATGAAAGAACAGGATCGCTGTCTCCTGCAGACACACAGTAACTCAGACCAGCGCATTCAGATGACTGTAAACGGTATTTGGGACGGTTCTGCCGCTTTCCTGACTAACGAGCTGCGGTTTTATCTTCGTCTGGGAATCATTAAGGATGTGATATTATCACGATACCTGCTGTAGGTGCTGATTTGTGTTGTGACTCTTTACAGTGTTTCCCACACAGACAGCTCATACTCAGGTGATCCGCCGCGGTCTATTGACACCCGCCCAAGAGTACAGAGTTCTTCGCCTATTTGACCCTTTTTTTCTTTTTCTTTTTCTTTTTTTTTTTTTTAAAAAAAAAAAAAAAAAGGATATAATGTTACTCTATATTGTGCAATCCTGAGCCTTATATTAAACTAATACTATGTTTTAAATTTATTCAAATATATTAGTACAATAAAAGCCTACAAAATGCCCCGTTGTGTGTCAGGGAAACCTGCTCTGACAGACAGCGTCATCTCTGTACACTAAAGAGTGTTTATCATCTCACTCTTCACGTCCGGGTGGATGGAGGGGACGGTCAGTGGGACGCGTCTCTGGCATGTCAGATTGATAGAAATATCAAATAAAACTGAATATTGTGTTGAAGGTCATGTGTATTTTGACCGATTTTGTGCTGGCATTCACACGTGGACATTTCAGCCACTGCTTTAAGTCTCACAATTAATATTAATTAATAATATTAATTCATTAATTTCCAAATTTTATATATATATATATATATTATATATTTTTTTTTTTTACTTTTTGTCATAGTTTGTTACAATTCTAAACAATCTTTGCAAATAATTCGCTTCTACCTCTGTATACGGTGCAGTGTGAACAGTGTAGAGATCGCCACCTGTAGTCTGATAGTGGAACAGCAATATAAATATAAATATTTAAATATTGAATATTGAATTGAAACTTAATTAAAAAAAATATATATTTTGGAGTCAGTATGGCGATACATGAATTGTAAAAAAAAAGAAAGAAAGAAAAAAAAAAGAATCCCTGTCTATACACGTACTTTGCTTTACGCCTGACCCGGTTCACTCTTTTTATATATCCTGCTGAAAAAAAGAAATAGACTGAGCACTTAGTCCCAGTTTGACTTGAACGCCCCTCATGAGTATGGTTTTCAAAATGTTCACTTTTTTTGTTGTTGTTGGACTGGCATATTTTATTGCAAATTCTGTCATAGGCTCCTTTTCCTTTGGCTGGGATTTTTGCAGCGTCGTTTTTTTTTTTTTTGTTGTTGTTGTTGTTTTTTTTTGTTTTTCTTTCACAGCAAATATTGGCAAACTGAATTATCCCTACAGCATTCGATGTCACGCTAATTGTAAGTGCAGAGTGCTAATTGTAAATTCGCATGCTGCCGTTTTTTAACGTCCAACTGACTTCAACGGGTTGTTGTCTCATCAAAGGAAGGGCGCTAGCACTCCTGTCCAATTTAGCCTTGGCTTACATTCGACTGTGGAATCTGAAAGGAGGGAGTGTGAGCCGGAAAAAAAAGAAAAAAAGGAAAAGAAAAAGAGAAAAAAAAAAAAACAGGGGGTAGAGACAGAAAGAGAAGGAGAGCCAGAGACATCCTTAATAATCTATTTGAATTAAGTCTAAATGAAAATGGATTACCGCGCGTCTGAAGCACTGAGCAGACGGACACTAAATGACTCAGTTATTTTTATCCCAGCTCACAAGGCATCATTAGTCTCTTTGGTAGAGATAAATAAAGTTACCATTTTCAGGTCTATCTATCTATCTATCTATCTATCTATCTATCTAGATGTCTTTTTTTCACGGAGACAAAATAGGTCTCCGGCTGCAGGACACAGGCCGTCGTGTTTTTAGGCAACACTGGGTCACATTGTTTTCATTTCAGAGCCCTGTTACCTCCTGAGGGGCCGAAACGCAGCCTTCGCAGATATCCTGCGCTGCCGGGTTCACATTCTGCAGCTGAGAAGAGCTTGACGTCAGAGGGCTTAAACCGAATCATAGCCCATGCCTTTATTCCATTAAGTGGAGTAATTCATCAAAGGAGGATCCTCTTAAGGGCTGTGTCAGAGTCGGAGCCTGGAGGGACGAGGGTTGGCGAAAAACAGGGGAGGTAGTGAGAGCTTCGGTTCGCTGGGAAGAGGGGGAAGTGGGTTTGATCTCCGGGGATGAATAGAGGTCATTCAGCTACTCATGTCCGTTGAGCAAAGTTTATTCACCTCACACCCAGGCCTTTCAGGCGAGTGCCACATCGCATCGCATCGCATCGCACCCTGGCGTCACGCTTGCATGCAGCCCGCCCTTTTATGACTCCTCGGGTCTCTGTAATGGCCTCCTTTCTGGCTTGCATTTTGTTAGTGAGGCCTGACGGGTACTGTACACGCTGCATGTTTTACCCAGAGCGTAAAGCTATATTGTAGATACAGTAGATACCCATCAGCCGTGACGTTAAAGCCAGTGAGAGGTGACATGAATCGCACTGATCATCTCATTACAGTGGCACCTGTCAAGGGCTGGGACGTACTATACTGTACGTGAACATCGGAATTCAGCTCTCAAAGTTGACGTGTTGGAAGAAGGAAAAATGGACCAGTGTTAGATTTAGTAATGAGTGACTTGGACCAGGAAACGATTGTCGTAATGATTAGATTACAGGGTCAGAGCATCTCGAAAACACCAGGTCTCGTGGAGTATGCGCTGGTTGGTACCTACCGGAGATGCTCCATGGAAGCTTGTGAAAAGGTACTCTAGCACAAATTGCTGGAAAACCTGAATGCTCTCTCTGGTAGGAAGGTGTCAGAGATGGTCCCATGCGATGGTTATTTAAGGGATCTACAGTGCATAGACCCGTGTATAATGGACCATGGAGCAACAGACGAAAGTGGCCTGGTCTGCTGAAACACGTCGTGTGTGTGTGTGTGTGTGTGTGTGTCCGAGGCTTGCCTGGGGAAGAGATGCACTATGAGAAGAAGGCGAGCCAACGGAGGCGGTGTGATGCTCTGTGGGCGATGTTCTGCCGGGAAACCTCGGGTCCTGCCTGTCAATTAATCCGGATGTTACTGAGACTCGTACCACCTACGTACCTGTGCACCGTTACTGACCATGTTCACGGAAAAGCCCATCCCCTGATAGCAGTGACCTCATTCACGCATGATAATCCACCCTGACACGCTGCAAAAATGGTTCAATGACGGTGAAGCATGACACAAGGTGTTGGCATGGCCCATTCATCCTCCAGATCTCCAGAACTCAAGACCAATTTACGCCCTAAAGGATGTTCTGTTTACCGCAGAACACCTTCATTTTGATGGCCTTGTATAATCAGCTCTATTTCATTGTAGTGGAAAACTATAAGCAATGCTTATATCACAGCATATTATGTCAAGCACATAAATACAAGGCATACCCAGAGAAACTGAATATGGATATCAATATTGACTTGTATATGGAGGTGACTGAATATTGAGGGACCAAATAAGGCGTCTTTGTGGACCAGAATCGGCCAGTATTCTGTGGTCGCCTGTGGTCACTAATTGTAATTGTTTCATTTATTTCATTTTTGTAACCTCGACTGAATCGTGCAGATGAATAATAGCCATTCAGGTACCGTCGCCAGTGAGAGACAGGGCTTCGCGAGCTGGAGGCACAGGAAATCATTCCGTAACTCGTACAGCAAAGCATCCTTTAATCATTCCTAATCAACCAAAATGACACAGTTTCGCTTTAACAGCGTGGGTTGGCTTTCTTATTTCTTTTTTTAAAATCTTCCTACATGCAGCATATTTTAATTAGGACATGTTCTCGTGATAAGCGAGATAATCACGGACTACATACATACATACATACTCGTGCATGTTAAGCACCATCTTTTTCTGCCGGTTCTTTAAATACACCGTATGATCCTAGCCTACACATCGGCCCCGTAATTGGATACGCCAGGATAAAGAAGGAAAGTGGCTGGCAGGGAAATGGGAATTTGCTGCAGCTATTAGAGTGTATTGATCAAATTGTGTTGCTTCATGGCAGGCCTTTGCGTTTACAAGCCTCCCATACGGAAAGGGAAACCGACTAGTTTAAAGTGTTAATTGATCTAGGAATGTTTGTGGCCCCTCTACTTTTGCTTTAGTCCTGCTTCTGCGGGATGTCAGGTCTTGTTTAGCGTGTCTGTCCGTGAGGCTTCCCGTCACACCTTGTTACCGCCTGCCGAGTTGCTGCTTGAGCTGCATTTGTGATGATTTACGTTATTACGGCTCTCATCTCAGCTTTTAACGCGCCCCGTAATTCATCTGTCTCGCATGCGCTTCGCGCTCGCCCGTATGATGTCCGTGAGTGCACCGTAAGGGGTTCGGGTTCTGCCCGTTTCGCACGCTGATCTGAGACTTGACTGCACGTCTGTCACTTCTCTTTTGTGTGCGGTGTGGTCTTTGCCCTCTGTCTAGCATGACTGATCAATTTTTGCCCTCCTGCACCCGTTCTCTTTGCTTGGCTGCCATTCATACTGTTTTTCCCCCGCTTGTCTGCTTGATATATGCGACTAGTCTCGCTGCCGTGCCGGATGACATACTGCGGGCCTTCCTGTTTACGACGGATGTGGTTTCATTACCGAACCGAGAACTCAAACGCAGAGACAACCGTCCTAACAAGAAGTGCGGGAGATACCGAGAGGCCGAGAACGACGCCATGATCACGTACATCGCCCTCATTCTATATATACGTGCCTTATCTATCAGCGGTATGGCCTTTCTGTGCAGGTTTAAAGCCAGCGCACTATTCCCTGGTGCCGTCTCAGCTGAATGGGTACCAGGGGACTGCGCCATTACCGGCTTGAAAGCCGTAGCCATATACTCAGCTTCTCTTTGTATAATAACCTTTTGCCCTGATATCTGCGAAATACAGAAATAGTTCTAAAGGTGCTGTTGTGTCCTTTCAAGATCCCTGCACTTTTGATACGTCTGGGCTTTACCCATCCTTCTCCCATCCTACTGTTTTTCTTTTCTTTTCTCAGCATGTGTTTTTTTTTTTTTTTGGCTAGGGCTTTCAGTCTTCCACTCTATTTTTTCACCCTTCAACAGCCCTCTTAATAGCTGTAGCTTAAGACGAACGGCCGCAATTGTACCGAGACGTCCCTACAGGGTATCGCTGTGTCGTCCACGAAAGGTTAACTTCCACCGATGCATTACAAATGCAGCAATTAAAATCAGGGCGGCAGTTCTCACAGATTAGTACGTGCGCCGTGCCGATTCTGTGTGAGCCGAATGAGAATCCGGAGTAACGGATCCACCGGTTATTCATCCTTACCTCGGATGTCTTAAAGGATTATATATATTTTTCTCTCTCTCTCTCTCTCTCTCTCTCAGACTTTACCCAGACTGGTCCAGCTTATAGACAGGAGTCTTGGGAAAGCTATTTACCTTGGAAATGAGAAAGGAGCACCGAGGGGTTGCTGTACAGCGCTAACTCCGGCGAGAGCGTTACCCCTGGATAGTAGCATATGCGTCACCCCCACGCAGCTCTCTTCAGCCTGTCAGACACCATTTAATGGAGAAGCAAGCGTCTCTCCTGACAGGGCCTGGGAGCCCCACGCTGAGCAGAGATTCATTCTAATCAGGAACAGACTGCCGAGCAGTTAAAGACGGAGGCAAGCGCCAGGGTTCTCCCGTCTCTCCACCAGCCTCCAGCCCTCTGCTCCTGTCACAAACAGGCAGCACGCGCTCCTCCAGCAAGGGCGTCCTCGGGAACAGAGGACTGTCACTTAGCCGGACGTTGGTCCGAGCGAAGGAAAGAAATATCATGCGGAGAGACACGCGGCAGATTTCCTTTATTCGCGCAGGTCTTAGGCATAAAGATCGCAGCCGATCTTTTTCTTCCCCTCAACGTGACCCTCTTTCACCCTCCCTCTCCCAGAGCTGTCATAGATAATAGGCATCTAGGAGAAGGCTGGGCTTGAATTCTAATGTACGAAGACAGAGTCGTCCTCCTGCTCTCTCAGATAAGCGGCAGGCTGAATTTATCACTCGGGAAAGGTACCTTCGTTCCCGTTTCGGGATCGGTCGAAGCTGCCTCGTGTCCGGCCTCGAGGGACAGGTTTCGAGAGGTGAGTGATGAGGCAAAGGGCGTTTGGGAACGGAAAGACTAGAACAAGTGTTGCGTGAAAGAATACGAGGAATATTCTTTCTTGCGTCCTTGCGCAAGGTCTTTCTCTCCGCGCTCTTGTCCAAAGTCAAGCTGTCCTCTTGGTTCCGGGCTAATTATCAGGCAGGAGACCTGCTTTTTTTTTTTTTTTTTTTTTTGTGCCATTTTTTTTTGTGGCATTTTAACATGCAACAAGTGAACCAGAAGACGTAAGTCATATAACCGACTTAGCCGGCATCCAGAATTCTTTGTTTTGTCAGGTTTTTCCATGGAGCCTGAACCATCATTGTCCACTACATCTGCACCGATAGAACCTTGACCTTTTCGACAAAAGGATGTTTTTGTGGAAGAAATCCACAAGTGGTACACCCCGGCAAAGTTTAGGAATGTAATGAGCGCTACTGTATGTCCTAGCCTGCCCTTCATCTCCTCAAGGCTCGGACTCTTGACAGATATATTCTCCTGATAAGGCTCGCATGCTGTTAACCGATACGCGTCAGGTAGAAACTGGAAGAAAAAGGAGAGGAAGCAGCGCAGACAGCTTGTGTGCTCGCGTGTCTCCTGAACACATGGGGGTTAAACCAGCGCTATACTGTATGTGTATGCGCACGCGTGTCCATGCCCGCCCGTGCTCCGTGTCTCTCCTTTAGCTGTTCTCAATCGCGGCCTCTCACTCACCGAGCACTTTCTACATCACTCCGGGCTCTCATGTTTCTCGGCTCGTGCTGTCTCAGCCATCTTAATGCACCCAGGGGTCAGTTCTCACAAAGGCATTTTGGGTGAGGGAAGGTGTACATAATGTCTAATGATGCAAATGGATTGGATCATGTTGCACAATGCATAATTAACTCGGTATACCCATTTCCTATCAAGCTGCCGCATCGCGAGGGAAGAAAGAGCCGTCCGGATGAAGACGCTTCTGTTCTTATTCCCTGTCTCTCCATTTCATTCAGGCGGTTCCATTAGCGGGCCGCGGGGTCGGGGGCCGCACGGGACCCTGGGATTAACCCTCGAGACGAGACGTCTTGCCATTGTAAATACAACACGATAGGATTTCACGCTTGCTCCCCGACAGGCTTACGAGGAGCGATTATCACACATGGGCGAGGCTCGACAACGTGCCGCTCGTAACCCACGACGCAGTCCATGTCAGTAAGCACATTTCAAATTCTACGTACCCACACGGCAGCGCTATTACACTCGCGGCGTCCTTCTCACCTTGCCCGTGCGGCTTTCGCACAGCTGTTGGAAATTATAGTTCTTTTATATTGGCACCTCTGCGACTGTCTCGGCAGCTCACAGACCTCTAGCTGACCCGACATCCGTGCGATTGCTAGGACTAATGCCTTACAGCAGCTTACACACACTTTCCCAGCTCTGGATTTCTTCTTCTTCTTCTTCTTCTTCTTCTTCTTCTTCTTCTTCCTTTTTTTTTTTTTTTTTATACACAGCTACAGCTACTCCATCCATGGTCTCCCCTGTGTCGGACTCTAATTGCTCGTCTCAGTACACTCTCTCTGCTCGCTGCTTTGTGAAGCAAGTCAGAAAGAGATTCTTCAGCCTCGACACACTCAGCATGAACAGACCGGATCCACTGATCTGCTCGACTTTGGACAAGTGGACTCTTTTCTGCCGATGATCAGACGAGCGGACGGTCTTAACGGACGGATTGATTAACGCGCCAGTGGGAGGCAGGAATGGATTAATTGACAAACGGACTACCAATAATAGATTAAATAAATGAAAGCACCGACTGATAATCCAGAAGAGGTTCTCACACCTAAACACACCATCACATCACGTCACGTCACATCATCCGGCTCGTCCCTTTGATCCGCCTGCTCTTTGTAATCACTGAGATTACATATGGTTTAGCGAAAAACGTCCCTCTTATAATCAAGCGTGAGCATGACGACCAGCAGCGTGTTGAAAGCAGGGACGCTCTGTTAGACAAGCATGTACAGTGTGCTCTCCGGCTGTACGTGAAGGAGGACATATGAGCCGGAGAACACCAGCCTGTTGCAAGCAAGAGTCACAGCAGCCCCTGCAGGACGTAACTGTAACTGCTGTATGTCAATCCAGGTGCGTGATGATGGTGTGCACAAAAGCCAGGTGCTGCTGCTGCTGCTGATGATGATGATCATGTGCACAGAAAAAGATTCGCACATCATCATGAATATGAAACACATTACATTAGTCATAGGAATTGGGCAGAAATGGTTTGACTTGCATTGTGGTATGATGTCCTGATTGGAGAAAGACCTAGAGCACATTTTACATTGATTGTACTCTACCTCTATTTCTCTCTCTCTCTCTCTCTCTCTCTCTCTCTCTCTCTCTCTCTCTCTCTACAACGTGAGTCCGATTGCTCAGCAACAATGCTGTTTTAAAATAGATAGTAAATTAATGAATAGATAGTAAATTTTTATAGAAAGCCAAAAAAAGGAATGAACATGGATGCACAGGGACGCAGATCAGCGACATCACAGAAATTTAAACCTGAACAAATGATTAATCAAGACAAATTAATTTTATTGGAATTTCTTTCGCTCGGTCGAGACGAAACAATATATCTGCTGTGAAATCTCACACGACGTCGCTTTCCTGATTGCATTTCGATCACAACGGTTTCAGCAGTTAACAGGCTTATATTAATGTGCTTGTTGCTGTTTCCATGGTAACAGCTTACCGTTTACTTTAATGCGTTTTATGATCTCCGAGTAATACGTGAGTCAAAAGCGAAAAAAAGTGCCGTATTAGGAAGCGACCGTCTTGAATCTGCTTGAGAATTGACTTGTGTTTACTTGTTGTCACATATGTGTATTGTTCTATATTGGCTCCTTTCCACTAATAAAATTAAGCGAAAATATCTTATTAAGGCTACGGTAGGTCTTATATATTTGGTTCATCAGGAAATCCCAGATCAATTTTGTTATATTTAATATATTACCTTTGTGTGTGTGTGTGTGTGTGTGTGTGTGTGTGTGTGTGTGTGTGTGTGTGTGTTGTTTTTATCATCATTTAATCCATTAAAATGCATATCGTCGGTGTACGGCGAAGTTTTTCGGGGAGTTTTTGGAAACCGTCTCCAGCGACAGAGCTTTGTAACATCAGAGATTAAGCTGTGAGTTTCCAGACACAGGAAAGTCTTCAGGACGAAAGGCTTTGTGCTTTGTGTTAGCGTGACAAGCCGGAGGTTTTATTTATTTATTTTTTTTTTTTCTTGAAAGAGGAAAAAGAAAGGCTTGTTCGTGGGACGACTCTTTATACGTGGAGCAGAGGGAGCGGCTTAAATCAAATTAAATGGAATAAAAATGAAAAATAATAGGTACATATGATGTCTATCCATTCTTTTATCCAGCTTTTATCTATAACAAGATCTCACACACACACACACAGTAACACATCACGGACAAGTTGGAGACACCAATCAGGCTGCATCACAAATCATACCGCGAGATCATGCGAACAGACTACGAGTAAGGTTCGAACCCCCAACCCTGGAGGTGCAATAGTGACGGTCAGGACTAACCACTAAGCCACCATGCTATCTATAGAGTGTATAGCACTTTATAACAGTCTCTCCATTACTGAATAATTCACTATAACAGCAAGTCATTAAGATTTTTATTACTCACTTATCATACGTATCATAAGTATTATTCACGCGCATCATACAGTATATACTAGATGTTTTAAAAAGTCACCATGCTGCCTATAGAGTATCTAACAGTTTATAACACCGTAAGTAGACTCTCCATTACTGAATAATTTACCACGACAGCAAGGTTTTTATTACTTACTTAACATAAGTGTCATCAGTGTTATTAAACGGTATTACATATATTGCAGATATCTTCAAAGTACAGACAACAGACTTTAGAGTTTATATAGGCATGAGCTTTTCTACATGGCACCTTATACTTTTATATTCCTCTAATCAGACGGTCACATGATGATGCGACTATTGACATCCAGTCGCACCATCATGTGACCGTCTGATGAGAGACATATATTATATTATATTATATTATAGTATAGTATAGTATAGTATAGTATAGTATATATGTATGTATAGGCATACTGATACCGGCACTTCATTATGATAAAATATAGCGCGAGCTGACTTTGTGTGAGTGTTTACTGCTAGGTTGTGCAAAAGGTCACATCCACACCTCTGATGCAACTTAAAGCAATTTGTGGCCCGTGTTCGCGTACAGGACCTGCAGTGAGACGAGTAAAACACAGACGCGCCTCATTCCCGATCCTGACGCTGATCCCGACCACGTTCACATCCTGGGGGAAACAATTTGCTCGTGTGTATAGTACAGTACATGCCTTAAGTCTGTACTGTGCAAAAGTCTTGACCCCCACTCATTTCTTCATACTGTGCTTCCAGAGCCGGTCAATAGGGGGCGCAGGGGCGCCGATCCCCCCCCACTTAAAGTTACACAGAGAAGAATGCTCCTTTAACATTATATTTATTTAACATAATAATTATTTCTTTTAATAATGAAAGAAAGTCATTTAGTCACAATGTGCCGCTGTATTTCCTAATAGTATTTATTTGCAAAAAAAAACAAAACAAAAAACAAAACTAGCTAAACTGTGTTACGTTCATTTGTGTTGGTGTACGCGGGGCGCCGGGCAAACGAGTGTCTATGCACAGGAGGCACGTAAATTTTTGAAAAGCATGTGACCCGAGGCTGAGGCTCTGATTGGATCTTTTCGAATCATCCTTGGCGCGCAGCACTGTGCGCCTCGAACCCTCCCACTTTTGTTCTTAGCGAATCAATATCGTTTTTAAATATTTGGGCTCATGTGATTGGGCCATTCTCAACAAGTCTTGCAGCACTTCTTACGGCAAGCGGAGCTGCTGACTGGATGCGATGTGAGTCAGGCCTTTATTTTATACTAGTACTAATGATGCTCAATCACCGGATAAATGCCTATTTACAGGCGAGTATTAAAAGTTTGAATTCTACTTTTGTTTGCGCTTCCCCCAAAACTTTTTTTGCACCAGCCGCCACTGGTCTGGTATTGTAGTGTCGTCTTAAAGGAATAGTTCTCCACGCTTCATAACGGACCTTTTTGGGTCCAGTCCAGTGCCTATACCAGAGGAATGTTTTTTGTTAAGTCAGGACACAGGAGCAGATGATCAGGGTGCTGTTGCTGAATGCTGTGTGGTTGGAACAGATGAGAGGGGAAATGAGGCCGCTGCCGAGGTTGTTACATAAGCAAGCAATTTATAAATTGTTAAATCGCAGTAAAATTTTCTTCCCATTTCTTTAACATCATTTAATGTAATAAACAAATGGGGGGGTCAAGACTTTCGCACAGTATTGTATATCTAAGCTCCTGATATTTAGGCCTTGGCTATCCTTCTATCTCGTCCTTGTTACCGAGCAGCTCGTACAGTAACGACACCTCTACATCTCCGGAGCGAATCTGAGTCAGACATCGGAACATCTCCTGGCTTTTGTAACGGAGACACTCTTGATGTATTCACTTGGAAACAGATCGCTGATTGTCCTCATATCTTCCTATATCTGCTCCGCGGTTCCTTTAGCTGCGGTGCGAACACTTCGCGGCTACACTTCGTAAAATGCGCCGATATTAATAGCCTTAGGGGGGCGAGTATAAAAAGCCTGATTTGCAGGGGCTGGGGAAGTACAGGCGCCTCCCGAGGCACCCCGAGGTGCAGGGGCATCTTTCGCTGCGTTGCATCATGCCTGGTTAAAAGCGAAGCCTGACTGAAAGCTGCGAGCTGCAGAGAGACACAGAAGAGCAGGACGAGGGGTTTGAAAGCCATGTGATGGCAGCGCCTCAATCTCTGGCTCCTTTTCTTCTTCTTCTTCTTCTCTTTCTCGGCGCCCGTTTTCATTTTCTCCCTCTCTCTCTCTCTCTCTCTCTCTCTCTCGCACTTCCTTCGCATCTATTTTTGAGACTGGCAAGTCCTCCGTAACTTCTTCTCCTTCTTCGCTCTTTATTTCCTGTAAGATCGCTGAGGCTTTATTCTCCCCGAGCGCCTCCGAGCATTGTTAATTCTACTCTTCCTGGCCGATTCCTTTCATTCTCTCTTTTCTGTCTGTCTAGGTATATCTGCCAATCTGTCTCGCTTTATTCCCCGCTTGCTCGCTCTCGCTCTCTCTCTCTTGGAGACAGAACTAAGTATTTCCTCTCCTTGCTCCTTAATTCTGATTAATGGAAATGCTTCAGGATGTATCGGTTTTCTTAACAGATTTTCCTAATGAGATCCTTGATGAGATCCTTCTCTCTATTTCGGGTCAAAATTCATGTCATCCGTCAATCCACTCATATCCCAACTTACTTCATTTCCTTTTTTCTCTTTCTCCTCTCTACCTCTCGATATTCCATTCAACCGGATCTCTCGCGCCGCTGCCAGACAGCCTCGGCTCCGACTGCGCCCCCTCCACATTATACTGCCTCCCAGCCGATAAAACAGCGGGCACGGAACGGGCTCCAGAATCAATGGGCACGGCTTTCTCTCGCTTCCTTTCACGCCTGGATGAAGGCCAATACAGTGGCTCGTCCAAACAGCGCGCAGTCTGGGCCAGCGCTGCCCTACATCATCTCCACCTCTCCTACTCACCTTGTGCATGGCGTAGGACAGAGACAGATCTCTTGCTCGCTGAAGCCAGGTGTACCCGTGTGTGGCATTATCATATTCTCCCAGAATACCTGCCCGAGGTGTGGATCTGCTCCAGTTTCCTGAAGGCCACCCACTTTATGTGCAGCACAGTGAGTGAGCAAAACAGATGAGGCCTGTCTCGTGCCGAAATGCGGCAGTGCATCGGCGTGATGTGTTTGATTAAAAAAAAAAACACACACACACAAAAGGTGGACGGTTATACAGGAACAGTCAGTCCTTGAGCTCAAACGAATGCTATCTTTATTTGATCTCGACGTTCAGGACTTCCGAGTCTCTCTTTCATTATGGAGAAACGACGGAAGTTCAAAGCTGCCAGGATATATTTGGGTCTTCCTTCACTGGCTTCATTTACATTCCACACACACACACACACACACACACACACACACACCTCACTGTATTCAATTGTGCTAGCTGTTTACCAAAATGTTATTCTTTAAAAAAAAAAAAAGAAGAAGAAGAAGAAGAAGAACTAAAGAAATGCTAACACAGCTGAAATCAGCTTGGAGAGATGTAGGCCAGAGTTCCGCTTTAAAAATAAAAACTCGGCCCCCTCCGGACTTCATCGTGATTCAGGGTCGCCGCGGAACGCGGAGCTCGTGTAGCCACATAATCCTTTTTTCAGACATAAATTTCCGTCGGACTAGCGCGAGCTTCCTGAGCCGGTTTATCTTTTTTATCTGTCCGGGCGGCTCTGGTGAGACCCGGCCTGGGCCCAGATGAATGGAATATAAAAGTTTCCTCAAGGCACATCATGATGTTGAGTCATTGTTATTGACTTTTATATATAAATACTGCGTTTGGATTAAGCGCATGCTTAAGCTATTTCAAGCAGCCAAGGTGCGAGTGCCTGGTTGACGGGTCGTGTCCTTTAAGGAGAATTTGGGGTGTAATCGCTGTATGGTAAAAAGAATAACTAAAAATAAATCACTTTAATCAGCTTTTATTTAATCAGTGATGTTATTAATTCAGGCTAAAAGAGAAGCCTCTCTCTGTCGAACTTATTAATAGACAGACATCACGTTCTGTAAGGTTGAGTATCTGGCGCCTTGTAGTGACTCGTCAGACAAACACACTCCCTGCTCGGTAATCGGAGAGAGAATCACAGATGAGAAATGGAAAAAGTCGATGGGATGAAGATGAAGTTTCGTCTTAAAAGACAAAAAGGTCCTCCAAAGTGTGAAGCGTAAAGGTACCATTGAGAGAGCGAGTTCTGACCGATGTACAGACTTTCACGTGTCAGCCACAGATGAATTGCAAAGTTTAACCAACACATTCGGGCCAATTCCCAAACTCTGTGTCTCATCTGCATCCTTTGTCAGGGTTGCCAAATCACGCCAATACACCCCTTGATGCAGTTATGAAAACCTGCCCACGCTGATAAAAGAAAAAAAGAAAAGAAACAGTCCAGTGGAAAGAAGAAACTCGTCCTGTAGCCCAGTTATACATACACGTACGGACATTTTAACTGAAATTATTGGAATGAAATTATTTTTCTTACCGACTGTAATGACTGCCCCAATTATAGTATTATTATGATGATTATTATTCGCTCCCTTTTGATTCATGAAGTTGATGGTTCCGCACTATTCTGCCAGGTTTGAATAATGTATCACACACTTCTTAACCCAATTACAGTCATTTAAAATAGTTGTTTTGTTTGCTTGATTCATTCAGGCCGATAATTTGACCCTTTTTTTTTTATTAATGTTTATATATAATAACTGCATATTATATAATATCGTATATTAGTTTTTTGATGCCATTAAAATCAGTTTCACTCTGAACGTGTGCATTTATTATCAGCTGTATTTATTTTGTTACTGTATAAACCATCCTCATTCAAATCATATAAAATTATACTATTCTGCATGCAGAATTTCACTTTGAAAAAAACAAAACAAATGAAACAGCTAAAGAGACGTGAGTTATTTCATCACTCAGGGTCAGAAGGCAGGTTTGAGCCACAGTAAGGAGGTCGCATCGGATCTACTGTATGTGCCAAAGAGGAAACATACAGTACAAGTCCTATAGTTATTATAGTGCATCTCAATGTTTAGACTTTTTTAACTAGTAATAATTACCAATAAGCTGGACAAATCCTGTATGTAGGACATGGGGCCATTTTATAGACAGTCCCTCACACCCCTTTACTCCACACCTGGTTATCACGCTAATACTACTAAGAGCTTATTAGAAGGAAAAAAAAAAGGATAGTTGTGACTATTCTTACGAATCGTCATGAGCTGTTTTGCAGTTGTTTTATGAAAATTTTAGTCGAACTCCAGTTCTAAGAAATGCGCCTAATGCAAAGGTGGCAAAATGTGCACTTTAATCGTCTGATCCCAAAGCATAGCCGTGATAAAACGGCCAACTTTACAACAGAAATAAATGCTTGTGCAGGGCTGAAATTTGACGTAACTCATCAATTAAATTATATCAAGCCGTAAGCTTCATGCATAATTGTTGTTGCTCCCATCAAGGGCTCGACACAGCGGACCATCCAACCTGCACACAGCTTTGGAACAGGTTTTTTTACGCTGTATGTCCAACCCTCCATTTCATCCTTCACCCTGAGGTTTGGGCATTGGGTGGGTCGTGAACCGGATTTCTTAAGGTAGCGAACGTGTTACAGCCAGGAACGTTCTGGAAACTCTACAGACGCCGGTCACTGACCCGCTCATCGTCTCTACCGCTTTATCCTGGAGCCGAAATCAGGACATTTATGGCGCGAGGCGGTGCCGATCCATCGCAGCGTGCACACACACACACACACACACACACACACACACACACACACACACACACACACACACACACACACCCATTATTTGGGGACGACAGTTAGCCTAACCTGTATGTCTTTGTACTGTGGGAGGAAACTGTAGAAAACCCAATAAGCACTGGAAAAACATGCAAACGCCAGACACACACACACACACACATACCGCGAGACGGGAATCGAACCCCGACCCCGGAGGTGCAAGGAAACAGTGCTGACAGACGCGAAAGTCCACCGCCGCGTCGCCTATAGACAGGGATACATTTTTCAATTTTCCAAAATGAACAAAACATGTTGTTGTGTATATTAATGAAAAAAAACAAAACAAACGCAATCGATATGTCATTCAAATATGCCAGACCTTACAGTACTTACACTCTTTTCTCCTCCTCCCTCTCCGATCAGTGTAACAACGACTACGCCCCGGTGTGCGGCTCCAACAACAAGTTCTACAATAACGAGTGTTTGCTCCGGAGGGACGCCTGCAAACAGCAGACCGAGATCCTGGTGGTGTCTGAGGGACCCTGTCCTATCGGTAAGTAGTGTCACTACGCTGTGCTTCTGTATGTGTGTGTGTGTGTGTGTGTGTGCGCGAGTGAGCGAGTGTGTCCGTGCATAAGTGTAATTCCCGTTCATTTTCATTGTCGTGAGCGTCAACGTGTATAAGATCTGAAATGTAAATCCCGACAGAACCGGAGTCGGGACGGAGAGCAGAGCTGATGGGACGAGACTTGAGAAACAATGTGTAAACGGACGATCGTAATAAAGCTGGGGCTTTATAAGGTCCGTCACCTTCTCATTCGAGCCGGCGGCTCTCGCAAACTTAGTTACAAAAAGGCAGGGCCTCCGAGTGGCGCAGTGGTCAAAGCGCTCGCCCTATCATCCGGAGATCGCTAGTTCGAATCCCGGGTGGTGCTGTAACCTCTCGCAGCCGGAGGTCTAGAGAGAGCTGATTGGCCGAGCTCTCTCAGAGGGGAGGGATGAGAGGTACTTAGTGCTCCGACATTAATCACGGCTCTACAGCCAGTCAGGGGCGTCTGTGAGCTCGCGCAGCGGAGGGAGCGGATAGCGCTGTCCTCCGAGTGTGTGACTCCGCCCCCAACGGTGCGCGAGCGAGCAGTTCGAAAAGATGCGGTCGGCTGGCGTCACGTGGTTCGGAGGAAACACGTGATAGTCTTCGGCCCTCCCGGCTGAGTGGTAGTAGTAGCCTTAATGTGGGAGCCCCCTAGTGACGGGGAGGAATTGGACGCGACTAAATTAGGGAGAAAATTGGGGAAAAATCCCCCCCCCCAAAAAAAATTTTGATTATACAAAAAGGCATTCCAAGAAAAGATTGTTTCTGTGAAGGTAAAATATTCCCTTTTTTGTGCGTCTGTTTACAGCAATATCAAATGTCAGACATTCCCGCCGAAATGGGGGAATAAAAAACAAACAGCTAGCTTTATGTGCCGGGTAAACAAAAATAAAAGGTGCGCCGCAGCAGTGCTCGATTGCTCGGTTTCAATTGGAAAATGTGTCATATTTGAGATATTTTGGCCAGTCCATAATGCTATTTTTTTTTTATTTTTTATTTTTTTTGCGTATTACATAACAGACTAGTTTTTAGTCTAATGAATATAATAAAAGTTGAGGAAGGCTGCGGCAGAATCCCCAGGATGCTCAACAAACTGAACCCGAGACTGCTGACGCCACCTGACGTTGTTTTTTTTTTTTTAAATAGTCTAGTGCTGTTTACTGTTCATTGTAGTATTTTTTTGGTAGCACGGTGGTGTAGCACGGTGGTTAGCACGGTGGCGTCGCACCTCCAGGCTCCGGGTTGTTTCCCACCTCGGGGTCTGTGTGCATGGAGTTCGAGTGCATGTTCTCCCCGTGCTTGGTTGGTTTCCTCCTGTTTTTTTTTTTCTGTTTTTTTCCTTCGGTCATACAGATTAAGCGTATTGCTGAGTGTGTGAATGAGTGTGTGAATGCTGACCGGAGGTTCTTCCACGATTCCACTGGCCTTCAGCATCATCCCTAGCTGGACCACAGAGGTTCCTAGATGGATTTACGGATGGATGGACGGACGGACGGACGGATGGATGGATGGATGGAGTATTTTTTGGTTGGGTTCTTTGCTTTACAGCTTTTTTTTTTTTTTTCTCTCAAAGATTCCTAAATGTTACCCCGAACCAGTGCGATCTTAGGTTTTGCAGAAAATCACATACAGATGAACAGGAAGTTTGTTGGAGTTCATTGAATTGAATTGTACATTGATGTGCTGTAGCAATCCTCAGACTCAAAGAATTCGGACCATGCTCGAAATTTCTCGGATGTGAAGTCACTGAAGAATATTTGAAAGTTATTTGAAAGTGTGCTTTTGCAGTTTGAAAGTGTTCGAATACTTTGAAAGTGGTTTCGTGACTCTTCATGATGGATTGTAAATTCCTGCAGAAACTCTCTATAAGGTGTCAAACACTGAGGGCGGGGGAGGAGCAAATCCATTAAAAAGGCTCATTCCAGCGCTGCGTACTAAACTACTAACACTCTTCTCACTAATAGATACTCAATCTACAGACAACTCATGAACATTACAAGTATAGTAAGGAACTTTGTAAAAATGTGGGAGATAAAGAGACAAATTTCCTCTTTTTGTTTTTGTTTTTTTGACAATTATTGATAGTTCTATTATAGTAACAAACATAAAAAAAAAAAAAGTATTTACCCCTCATAAGTACAGTGTGAGTATCTCAACCCGCCTCACGGAACAACATGGGGGTTCGATTCCCTGACTCCGGACTCTGACTCTGAGATAAAAAATAATAAAAACAAAAAACAGTGCTGTCTGTCTACCTTATTGGCAATCGAGTTAATTAACAGGAAATCACTCTCTCTCTCTCGCTCGTTGTCTGTACGGCTCTATCCTGTATTCAGGGTCACGGGGGGCCTGGAGCCTATCCCAGGAGACTTAGGGCACGAGGCAGGGTACACCCTGGACAGGGTGCCAATCCATCTCAGGGCACAGAAACACACACATACACATATACATAGACATACACGCACTACGGGCAATTTAGGAACACTAATTAGGCTAAACTGCATGTCTTTGGACAGTGGAAGGGGAGGGAACCCACCCACAAGCACGGGGAGAACATGCAAACTCCACGTACAAAGAGACGGGAATCGAACCTGGCCGGGAACCGAACCCGAACCCGAACCCTGGAGGTGCAAGGCGACAGCGCTAACCACTACAGCACCGTGCCGCCTTCAGTTTATACCGTTAATTAGATGTATCTAATTGCTTGCCTGTATTATTAAACCTTATTTTGAGATGCCGTGGAATTTGCCAAACACTGAAGTTTAAATACTTTTGAATTTGCACATAACTCTTTTGGAAACGAAGTATTTCCCATTGGCTGATTCTCATCCGAACCGTGAATGAATTAATCAGCTCCCTCCATAATGGTGATGAAGGCAGTATGTAACTGAAGGGTATTTCATTGAAGCCAAATGAGGATATTAACTTGGCCTGCTGGTACGACCCCATGTGTTCTTTAAATACATGTTAGCGAGAGTCCAGAATTTCAGCAGGTGTTTCCAAAAGCCCATAACATCCTTTATCTGTCTGCCGTATTCGGGCTGCGGTTAGTGTTGCACCGGTGCCAAGGTTGCAGTTGCTTAATGGGCTAAAGATCCAAGAATTGAAACTAGATTGCTGAGATTATGAAGCTGTTTAATCACACGGTTGTGCAGCAGCTGAGGAACTTGGCAGTGAGTGGGGTGTAAACGGCAGAAGGGTGCTTACCAAGCTGAAAGTCCTAGACACACTTCTGATGATGCTCTTTAAAGTTCGGATCCTCTTAATGAATTGAGCAAAAAACGATTCGCACAGATCAAGAGACGTGTTTGTTGTATGCGATATCGAAGTGTTGGGGAAAATCATCTACAGTATTTATCTGGAAATATACGATCGTGTGTAAACGTTAGTGCCCCCTTGTTTGAAACTTTGTAAGTAAAAGCATTCTCCTTTACAACATTTCTTCAGTGCATTGAGGTTTTTGGGAAATCACGGATCCACAGCTCTCTGAAGGGTCTGCCGCAGCATTTCAGATGAGATGTGGTCTGGACTTGGACTAGGCCATTATTAAACCCTGATTCTTTTCTTTTTCACTCATTCTGATGTAGATCTACTACTGTGCTTCAGATCATTGTCCTGTTACATGACCCAGCTATTGGTGTGCTCACAGAAGAGGCTTTCTCCTGGCAACCCATTAAAAAAAAAAAAAAAAAAAAAACGTACTCGTTCAGTCTTCTTCTAATTGTGCCATCATGGACATGCTCAGTGAGGCCTGTAGGGTCTGAGATGTAGCTCATGGAGATGTTTGTGTTTCTCTGAATTCACCATCTAACTTAAGTCAGTGTTACAAGCTTCTGCTTTTCTCTTTTTGAAGCATTCAAGTCTGTGATTTGTTTCCAAACGTGGCTTTATAACCCGTTCCAGCTTGATGCACAGATCAGTTAATCAGAGTCTGATAATTAGCAGCACCCGGCTGCAACTTACCCTCTTACACCCAGTGGAAGCAGTAAAGGTGTACAGGACTTAATATTGCTTAATTTTCTCTCCTCCTTGGCTTCATTTTTATTAATTAAATAAATAATAACACAGTGAAAAATGTTATGTTAGAATTAAAAGAGGGGGGCACTAACCTTTACACACGACTGTACAGTAGATATTGAACCAGGAGCTACAGTATGGAGCTGCTACTTTATGCCTTTTTTTTTTTCTTTTTTTGTTACATTACTGCATCATATATTTTTTGCTAGCTGAGATTATTTAAAATAGCAGCTACCATGAACAAACCATAAATGAGAAAGGAGCCTGTATAGGACTAAAGCATCATGCCGTTAATTATTACTGTAAATCATAAAACAGTTAGTTCCGACTGAGCAATTTGATTGGGTGAAAGGCTTTCCAGCAGTGATGATAATAGACAGTAACAGCACTCTGAAATTTAAATATATGTATAGCTCGGCGTCCCAGGTGTCCAGTGTTGGTGTAACGCGTTGTCATGTGTCGTGTCCACGACCTGTTTGTTTATTTATTTATTTATTTATTTTCCCGCGCTGTCACTTCTCCATGTGATGTCATGCTTCGGTATTTGACCTCACGCTTCCTGTTTTGATTACGGCTCTTGTTTTGCGTTTTCGGCTCAGACGCTACGCGGATTGATCCTCCGGTTTTCGACAGTGCTTTCGCTTTCCGACCACGCTCCCGGTTTACGCTTTATTTGTTAATCTGCGCTCGGATCCGCCTCGTTCCGCTCTGCCCCGTGACACACGTTACTAAGTACTCGGATTCCTTTTTTGATGGAACGAGTAATCTTTAGGTCTTTAGGTCTTTAGGACTTTAGGTCCCCCCCCCCAAACCCGTTAATCCCGCTGTTATACCACTATGCGGTTTGACTCGCGGTGAGAAGCGGTGTTAGGCTCTGTGAGCTGCCGCGAGTGACCGCCCGACATTCCACGAAGTTCTGCAAGGTCTGCGGGGTCCGACACACTGGAAAGCTGGAAACCACAATCACAAACTCGCGGTGAATCATGATGACCCGTACTTGCGGGTCAACAGATTCTGGGCCAAACCTCACTGAGTGATGATGGTGGAATAATTATAAAGGTCTCGACTAAAACAACATGCATGAGGAAGCGCAAAGGAGTTTTCGTTTTCTGCAATGGAAACGTACTCGAACTAGTTACTGTGATCAGAAAGTAACGCTGAAATGTAACAGATTACTTTTTAATGACAGTAATTTTGTAATGGAATTACAGAAATTAGTTACTTTAAAAAGTAACATCCCCCCAACAATGCTTATGACTAATTAACAAATAACAATGCGCTATAATTACAAATATGATTTTATAAGTGACTTTTCTTCTTCTTCTTATTATTATTATTATTGACTTTTTGCAATTTTTACTTTTTTTTTTATATTAAGCATTTATGAAAGGACTATTCAGTGCCAGTGCCAAGTCATCATGACAGAGGATTCCATGTGTTTTTATTATTATTATTATTATTATTATTATTATTATTACAAGTGAGCTACAATATAAGGAACTGAGAGTTAGTGACTGATTGTAGCTGCTCTGTCATATAAGTAGTAACAGAAGCTACATTTTAAGACGTTCAACATCCTTCAGTGTAAATTTAAGTGGACAGATAAATTGTCCTTCACAAATAGGTAAAATATAAAAATGAAAGCAGATGTGTTTCCAGATGTGTTGCTATAGGAAAACAAGCAGCTTCATCACATCATCGTGGACTGTTCCCTTTAGCATGTTTCATTTCCTGCATAAAGGAACTTTACTCTGAAGTGTTTTCAGGATTTGGGGGTTTTCTCCAGGCAGTGGCACATTCTGATTCCAGCGAGTCTTAATCACCTGTCTGGCTTTTTCTGTTTTTCCTCAGGTGATTATCATTAGCAGCCATTATCCCTTCCAGTCATTGCCCCCTCTGTTCCACTGTCATTCCACGTATTTGACATTTGCACCTGCACTATTATGAATATGTCCCTAAATTATTTATGCACTTTTTTTTTTTGAAAAGTTTCTTAACTTCCCATCAGTTAAATTGATTCATCTTTAAGACTCACCAAGTCTTAGGGACACCACTGAAAGTTGTCCAACTGCTTGGTACAAAAGTTTATTCCTGTAATGGTTCTCTGAAGTCATATATAATAACCCCATAATTAAGCCCCTGTCCTTTCAGATGGGAATGACAATGCGAATCAGCAGCATGTCACGCCTTCCTAATTATTTACCGCTGTAATTTGTAATTCATTTCCACCTACATTATACAGTATACGTGAGTCTGGTTAAAGACAGATAGACGCCCTTGTAATCACGCATTCAGGACCGTTCGAGCATGGAGAAATAATCATTGCGGCTCCAGTAGGAATGTAATTACTTGACTCGTGATCGGCAGCGTAATATGCAGGTAAAGCAATTTAAGGCCAACGCCCATGTGTGACTGCAGAGGAGACCGGATGAATCTTCTGAAGGTCTCGCTTGCTGATATCGTCTGCGAACTGTTTTACTGGATCATGTGTAAATGTGCAGGGTATGTAAGTAGATACTGTGATGACGGAGCCGAGAAGCAAATCCAGGGATTCTTAAATCCAAAAACATACAGCAAAAAAAAAAAGAAAGAAAGAAAGAAAGAAAGAAGGAAAAAAGGAAAATCACGGTCCATTGAGTCAGGTGTACGGTTTCAGTACTAATAACTTCGTTTCATTAAAAGCCACATGTTTCAGTACAGATGTTTTGCTGTGTTTTGCTTCTTTAGCCGTCTAACATCAGGTCAACGTTACAAGCTTCCGCTTTCAGAAGCATTCAGGTCTGTTCTGTTCTTAAAGGTTCTGACTTAGCATTATTTGATGCCATTGAAAATAATCACTGTTTATTTACTGCTTTTTATTTACTTTTATACTTTGCTTTTAAAAAAAAATGCACATGTGTTATGTCGAGTTTAAAGCATTGCCCAAACTTCAACAATGGAATAATAGTAATAATAACTAGAGAGGTACATTTCCTGAAGAAAATGTGAGTGGTGCTTGCCGTGGCAAAACTTTGGAGTCATGCTAGCAACTTCCTAAGCACTCCAGCATCCTGTTAGCCATATACTATTAATGTAGCGAACAACATGTTAATATAGTTAGCATAATGCTAGCAACATGCTAATAAGCTGAACATCATTGTAGCAACATGCTAAGCACTCTAACATCACGTTAGCGACATTCTACTGATGTTGCATGCACCATGCTAACATTGTTAGCATAATGCTAACAACATGCTGATGAGCTAAACGTCATGCTAGCAACATGCTAGGCACTCTAGCATCATGTTAGCGACATTCTAATCATGTTATTAGCGACATGCTAATATAGTTAGCATAATGCTAGCGAGATGCTAATAATGTTAGCATCATGCTGGCAACATGCTAATGAAATTATCATAATGGCCAAACTTTTGTACGGAAGAAGAAAAAAAAGAAAAATAATAATAATAAGCCTGTGAGATTATAATAGTAGTGCTTTGCTTCGCAAGCACCACTAATAATAATAATAATAATAATAATAAATTCTATAGTTTATGAATAATATTAACTCCAGTAATTAGCAGGGAAATCGTTGGAACTGTTCCAGTACCTAGAAAACTAGAAAAGCGTGACTATAATTGGTGAAGTAGGAATAATTGGTTTTAAATTTGTTCAAATTCAAACCATCACAGCAAAGGAGGACATTTTGATTGAAGTTATTTAATATTTCTCTTTATGAATCATATTTATGACAGGATTTCATGTAAAACTTGAGATTTTGCAGAATAACAGAACACACCGTTATGAGAGTAAAAAAAAAAAAATCCTTTTATTAGTGGTGCTTTGCGAAGCGAAGGACTACTATTATGATCTCACAGGCTTATTATTTTTCTTTTTCTTCTTCCGTACAAAAGTTTGGCGCGTAACTAGTCCCGCACCGTTTGTCGTAGACCCATCAATGAGGTATCAAAACGTGCGGGCGGCTTGGTCGGGAATGGGGTGCTAGGACTTTTCTAAGGGGCCCCAAAAAGTCCCATAGACTTAACATTGAGACCAACATCAGCTGTGACATCAGCTACATCTATGACTATGACATGGGAAGCTCTATTGCGCTTATCCCAGAGTTAAACCTGTGCTCGGACTCCATCAAGGTAGAAAGTTTTCATTCAACTGGACTGACTGGCCTCCCAGGAACTCCTTTAATGCCGCAAACCTGTGGAAAAGGCTTGAAGTGAGGTCAGGCTGGTGCAGTATGTGTGATGTAGCGATAACTCCCAGCCGAGTTCCTGTAATGTGCAGGCGGTGTTGGTGAATGATCATCACCACAAATCCTGGTTTGACCTGAACGAGCCTCATAACAATACTGGGATTTAAATGGTCTTATTGTACTGGGCGGATCATGTGGCTTTTTTCCATAAATGTCCGGTTTGTATAAACAGAAATACCTATATTAGCGAGTAAATCAACAGAGTAAAACGAATGTCAGTTCTGTACAAGTTTTATGTCTGCTTAAAAATAATTGACTATATTTAAGATATTTTATAAAAGTTTGTTTTTTATATTCTCATGTCAGTGGGAAGAAGATGATCGCTGTGAAGATATTGATCCAGCGTTCAGGGTTAAAAAACGACTTATTTATATTTAAATTTTCCAACCGAATCATCGTATTTATTTTTAGTTCATAACTGGTTTAGATTTTTTCTCGGCATTGGTATTTGCCAGGCGTATTTACCGGCATGCTGATGAATGCCGCAGCCCTCACTGTACGCGCACTGTCCACTTCATGTTTCCCCGTGACTTTCTGCCGGATGTTTTTCTCGTACGCCATGTGCAAAACGCCAACCCTAATTTTACATTTCCGTTTCAAACTTTCAGCACGCACTTCAAACGCCAGCCTGGAGACTCTCATCATGTGAAAAGTGCTGCTGAGAAAGGAGAAAGCTGGCAGGATGTATTCCCTGTCTGACTTTGAACAAGCCCAGATTGCAGTTACACCCTCGACTGAAACACGAAATACACCATGAGATACAAAGGAGCTGCAGGTTTGCCGGTGTGACTTTTGTTTTGCAGCACGGCGGCTAATCGCAGTGTTTCTTGGCCATCTTCAAAGCCTTTCTGTCAACCTGTGTTGTTTATCCTTAACCGCGCGATGCCGTTAGCAGATCATCGATCGTTATTTTGATCTTATCCTTCATCATCCTCTTATCTTTAATTCGTTTTAATGACTTTAATTTCGAAGCACAATTAAACTGCTTACAGTGGCATCTGTCTGTTTTGTGTAAAAAGCATGTGATTAAACTTGCCTTGCCATGTCCTGTATTTTACAAGCGTGGGCCACACCTTAACCTCATAGTAGCATGAGGATTGATTGTGGAATGGCAATGTGCGTGTGTGTGTGTGGGGGGGGGGGGGGGTGGTATTATCAGAGCACAGGGAATGGAAGGGAGATGGGAATGCATAAATATTCCCATCTCACAGGTAAATATGGGACGTTTAACCCAGAGGGAGGCTGAGTTTCCTGCTGACTCTCTTTTGTGAGTAAATTGGTGATTCGCAGAACTGAGAGCCTGAAGTCCTGGGGTGACTCGGCTTCACGCCGCGGCTTTAAATTAAACCAGTGCTGCAGTAGTTGCTCATTCATTTCTAAAGGACTGAGGTTGCATGTAGTGCTCATGTTGAGAGTGTGAAGGCCAGGCCCTACCTAGAGCACAGACCAGGTAAACAGGGAATGGATGCGGCAATGAATTTTCAGTTTCTGGATTTCTGCCACAGATTCGCGAATCATCAAGATCCATGGAAATTCATACGCTAAGATCGTGGCTTATCCAGGTGTGGCAGGGTGACTTGTAGTGATCCACAGCTGGGTGTTTTATCACCTTTAGGTCTACCGAAGGTCCAAGCCGTCCTCCCATAAGCATGTCTGTCACATGCAGTTACAGTATGCAGTTGTCCAGTTGTGGCAGCAAATTGTTACCAATGTGGCTTTTTGCGAATCCAAGGCTGAGGGTTCAAGTCCAGCCTTTTGCATGCTCTCCCCGTGCTTGGTGGGTTTCCTCTGGGTGCTTTGGTTTCCTCCTACAGTTCAAAGACATGCAGATTAGCCATTCAGAGGTTGGCGTTTCCCAATTGCCAGTATAGTATAAGTAAATGTGTGTGTGTGTGTGTGTGTGTGTGTGCGTGTGTGTGCGTGTGTGTGCTTGTGCCCTGCAATGAACTGGTACCCCAGCCTAGGGACAGGCTATGCTACCATCCTCTATAGGATAAACTATATAGAGAATGAATGAGTGAGATAGTTGTGCATGTTCAAATCAGTACCCTCTGTAAGTTAATCGTTTCAGTTTCGAGCATTTCCTGATCTCGCAGCCGGAGGTCTAGAGAGAGCTGATTGGCCGAGCTCTCTCAGAGGGGAGGGATGAGAGGTACATAGTGCTCCGACATTAATCGCGGCTCTACAGCCAGTCAGGGGCGCCTGTGAGCTCGCGCAGCGGAGGGAGCGGATAGCGCCGTCCTCCGAGTGTGTTACGCCGCCCCCAACGGTGCGCGAGCGAGCAGTTCGAAAAGATGCGGTCGGCTGGCGTCACGTGGTTCGGAGGAAACACGTGATAGTCTTCGGCCCTCCCGGCTGAGTGGTAGTAGTAGCCTTAATGTGGGAGCCCCCTAGTGACGGGGAGGAATTGGACGCGACTAAATTAGGGAGAAAATCGGGGGGGGAAATCCAAAAAAATAAAATAAAATAAAATAAAAATGTTTAACATTATCCGCGCTCTGACTGACTGTACCAGATCATGGGATTTTCCTTCCTTTTCATGGTAATTTAGCTGTAGCTTTAGTGCTTCGTTGCTATGCCGTATCGAAAGATGTCACAGCGCATCGGAGCCACAATCTTGAAACCATAACGATCCCTAGCGAAAAATATGGCTTAATAGGGGAATAAAATAAAAAAATTCGGGCGCAAAGTTGGTCCACACCGATGTGTTTGATGGAACGAAATGTTGTGGAGAAGGTGTCCATGCACAAACCTGAGGAGAGATAACCAAAGCTTGAGGAGAGCCAGTGAAGACCTGCATGATAAGCGTAATCCCAGCCAGATAAAGTGAATAGCAAGAACCCGGAGCGAGATTGCCTCCGGGGAAGAGCACGTGATGTGATGCATGGAATTGCCGGTGGTATTTCCAGACTGTCTGGCGTACGAGCGCGAGACTGTGCAGCATTGAGATTTTTCTGTCCAGGCTGTCAGATAAGGGAAGAGCTAGCCAGAGTCAGAGTCAGGACTAGATAAGCTTGAAGAGTTTCTCCAACTGAAGATGACAGACAGAGTCATCCGGAGCTGGAATATGCATCTATGAGGCAGTGGTACGTGAGTGACAGGTGACACGGCGATGCGAGATGTACAAGGAAGTGTTTGGAAGATTAGGGGTTTTAAGGTGTCATTTATCGATCGTGTGAATGGCTTTTTTGGAAGTTATTTGAACGGATAAGGACGAGCCTCTGTCGGGATGTGCATGCCTCGAAAGCACACAGTGATGGTGTAAAGCTTGCACAGGGTTCTAAATAAAGATAACTAAAAAGCTTGGGGGGGGTGCGAAGCTTCAAGGAAAGACACAATGTCCTGGAGGAGGAGGATGAGGAGCTCTAGCAGTGCAGAAGAAGGAGAGGCCAAAGCTCTGGGAGTCAGGTATCATCCAGCGTGACATTAATGAAGCAGTGGAGAAAAAGGAGGAATTTTGATGGAACAGATTTAGTTACTTCAGGCTTGTCTTAAGGCATGGAGGTCTGGACGGAGATAGTGTCCAGACCTGCAGAGAAATTCCCAGCAGTTGGACGGTTCCTTTGTCGTTTCTGGACAGGAGGGATGTCAAGGCCTAAGAGGCAAGCTAGGGGAAGCAGCTGGCGAGATAACGATGGAAAAACCCAAGTAGGTGGAGAACGAACAGCTTCAACTAATCTTACAACCAGAGTTAAGATGAATTCCTACCCGAGTACATTGCGAAAAAGTACAAAATTGTGAGATTTTCAACCAGAGAACCCAGACGACACTCACGTAGACGTGGAGAGAAGATGAAAAAACCAACAAAAAAAACAATAAACACAGTAACCTGAACTCTGGATCGAACTTAGGACCCTGGAGGTGTGGGATAAAATACATGACAATTAAGACTCTCAGAAAGAACAAATTATTTTTTTCTTTTTTTTTAACTTGTCAGGCTGGGTCAGCCATGTGGAGTGGCTGGAGTCATGTCTGCATATCTGTGACAGTGGCTTCTGGGGACACGTGAAGGGCAGAGAGGTGTGTAATAATTCATTTCATACTTCAGAGGCTGTGAGTTCAGTCGGCATCAGGGTCAATACAGTAGGTCGTGCTAAGAGGAGACCGGGAAGCGGAGTTCTCATGGTTCTGTTATGTGGATAGAAATGCAGCGCAGATGAACAAATCATCTACAGTGAGTGCTCTATGAGCATTCATCTTTGGAGGATGTGGGTGTGGCTTATTTATGATGTGCCTGGCACCATCACACCACAAACACGCCAAAAACACGGTTTTCTTCCTTAAATTCTGTCATTTTACAACATTTATATCACTGTATAAAGAATGTGAATTCGAGTAACGCCAGGCTAGATGGGTTTCCTCCTGGTACTCTGGTTTCCTCCCACAGTCTAAAGACATGCAGTAGGCTAATTGCCATTCACAAATTGCCTGTAGTGTGTGATTGAGTGTATTAAGGTGTGTATGATTGCACTCATTGCGGTGTACCCACACTGCCTAGTCCCCCCCAGTCCTCTAGGATGGGAGAATGAGTGAGAGACTGAGAGTGGAAAGTGCTTCTTTTTTTTTTTTTTTTTTTCCTAATTCAGTGCTTTTCCATATTCAATTTGGTTTCATTCACATAAAATCCAACCTGGATCTTTTTTCCTGTTTTGTAGAAAGCTTAAACCAACTATGTTGTACCAGAACTTTGTTTGTTCACATCCCAAGATTGCCAGAGAGCTGCTTTCGGTCCCCAAAGCCGCGCTGCTATCCGTCAGCCACTCAGCCAGATGCTTTGATTTGATTTGAGCCTGGGAGGCCTCTCTTGTAAGTCGCTCGAATAAAAGCATTTACCGAATGAATAAATGTAAATGTGACATTTTAAAGCTCAGCTATATAGGTGGGACTCAAGTGCTTCTCTCTCTCTCTCTCTCTCTATCGCTCTCCCTGGTGATTTACCGCCGTTCTTAAATTGTCCATCAACTACAGAATGGCCTTTTGTATCTGAGCACTGCCGAGTATCCTTTTGTTTTGCTTTGTTTAGTTTTTTTTCCTTCTTCTTCTTCTTCTTCTTCTTCTTCTTCTTCACTGAGGGACCGCATTGCCGCGCTGCAGAGAGACAGATGTTCCGTACTCGAGCTGATGCTGAGTCAGACTCTATTAAAAAGCACCTAAATGTTATCCAGTTCTCCAGATATACTCCAGGGATGAACAGAGTGAGAGCGAGAGGAGAGAGCGAGAGAGAGATCTCTCCAGTGGAATAGGAAAGTGGAAAGTGCAAGTTTAATCTCGTATACACAACAATACTTTATTTGCACAAATTAATTTCCAACACCACCACTGAACACCCAACACTTCCGACCGCACACCTCCCACGTACAGTACAACAAGATGAGGGATGTCTTTCATACTTCATTCAAATGACTGCATGCATGCACTTGCCTCAGTTGTGTGGTCCGGAGTGCATGAAAGCATGTTATCATAAACACAGTACAACACAGGGAAGAGGTGACATCCATAGATGTGATGTGCTGGTGATTCAGTACATTCAGGTGGTCAGCTGACTTCATTTTATTGCAGCATAACGTTGCTGAGTCTCGACCTGAGCGACTGAAGCAACCCCAGATCATAACACTGTCTACAGAGGCTCGTACAGTGGACACTATGCATGATGGATGCATCGCTTCATGCAATTTCCTCCTTACCCTGACACGCCCATCACTCTGGAATAGGCTCAATCAGGACTCATCAGGTCACATGACCTTTTTCCATCGCTCCAAAGTCCAGTCTTTATGATCCCTAGTAAACTGAAGCCAACAAGTGATTTTCTTACGGACACGCAGCTGTTTAGTCCCAATCCTGTTTAGTTCTTTTCACAATGACCATTTTATTAATTTATTTATCAATCTATCTATCTACAGTGGAACCTTGGATTACGAGCATAATTTGTTCCGGGAGTGGTCTCGTATTCCAAAACACTCATAAACCAAATCAAATTTCGCCATAAGAAATAATGAAAACACAAATTATTCGTTCCACAGCCCAAAAAAAATACTTATTTAAAAATAATTAATACAATATATAAAGTAAAAAAAAAAATAATAACCTGCACTTTATTTTTGAAAAGTATCGCGACAGAGCAGAGTTTTCTGTGTAAAATAGAGATGGTGTGTCTGTGTGTGTGTGTGTGTGTGTGTGTGTGTGTGTCGGTATCAAATTATGCACGCGCACACACATAGGAGACACGCTGAAACAGAGAGGGAGACGTTGATTACACCAGTAAAAGACGAGCTCTAGACCCAGCAGGGGAGACTATTACCCACAATTCCGCAGCGCAAGAGAGAGAAAAATCATTGGCTCAGTTGTGATCACTGTGTCAAAACAAGAGCGCATGCGTGATACATGATACTTGGTAAACAAAGACTTGCTCGTTTTTCAAGTCAAAATTTATTTAAAATCTTTGCTCGTCTTGTGGATCACTCGTAAACCGCATTACTCGCAATCCGAGGTTCCACTGTATTTACTTCTAATTCAATTGTGTTTAGAAAAAAATACTAGCATTTTATAATATTGAAATACATTTAACTGTTAAAGTAAATAACTAGATAAATAAAGTCTTTTGTAAAAAAATTAAAATCTTAATTTTACTTTTGAACGAAACTCTGGTTCCTATTGTTCATTTTCTTTTATGTTTCAACTTTTTTGTTTGCAAAGAGTTTAACTGATCTCCATTCATGATTTTTCAGACTTCCTTGTTTGTTTTCTTTGCTTGATGAAGTACAATAATTTGCCCCGATGGAAACAGCGACTTCTTTCCGCCCAGGTGGTGTCGTTAATGTTCAGATGGTCACTACCGGAATATCTTAGCCTGTTGAGTTGTTAGCAAAACAACCCGGGTTTAAATTTATCTACCCTGGAAATATACCCCAGAAGTTTAGGATGTGTTGTACAAGAACTGTAGAATTAGTGTTGAATCAGTTAATCCATGAATCAGTGTTTTGTTAAAAAATGTATTGTTTGTCTAGTAAATTAGTTCTTCGGAATTGCACAGTTTGGTGTTTTCCCAGCTTTAACACAGCTGATTCAGCTCAGCAAGGGCTCAATAATTACTTAATGATTTAAAATCGCTGTATTCGATGAGGAAACACAGAAATGTGCAGCGCACCGGGTTCCCCGCTACACTGGGACAGAGAGACACCGTCAATAAGGACCTGAAAAACCAATACAAAGCCACGTGTCAGAAAACTGCTGCTGGTCTTTGTTTGGTTCTTAAGCCTAGGATAACCATTCTTACACATTCTCTAGCCATAATGCAGTACTTGTGTGTGTGTGTGTGTGTGTGTGTGTGTGTGTGTGTGTGTGTGTGTGTGTTTGAGCCAGCGCCCTTGAGCTTTTCTCTTGTACAACAAGCGACCCATAGAATAGTGCCTTGTTCTACAATATGGATTGCATACTTTGTGTGTTTGCTTTGCTTGTGATATACATTAGAACCTCAATTACTGTGCATTTCCCTTATACTGATGAAGAATTGTGCTTCTCCGTTTGATTCCTGAAGTGTTTGAACAGGAGCGATGAAGAGATGAAATATCCAAGACATGCGTTCAGGACGTACATTTATCATTACGGCGTGAGGTTTATCTGCAGACTGTGTATGGCCTCGATTGTCAACACTGATATCCGGCTCCTTTGTGTGTTGTAAAAATGTCAACAACAGCATAAATCTTTAATCATTTGATAGTTTGGAAATGTGCTGCTAACGCTGGTGATATTAGCATGAACGTACAGTACACTACTCTGGACATTATGGTCAGATTTTTGGTTTTGTCACTACACCTAGTTCCCACTTCTATGATGGATTTTAAAATTGTGGCTTGCTGTAGCTATGGAGAAGCGCTAACAGGAGCATTTACTTGAGCGCAAATGAATCGCTACAAAGCTGTAACTTGCCACGGCTACAAAATGCTCTGACATCTAGGAGCGGAAATCACCAGGAGGCACCCGATACGATATCATCACCATACCTCGGTGTCGATTCGATGTGTATCCCAATTTTTTTTTTATACAGGGTATAGAGGGTCAGGGTGGGGAGGGGGGCCTGGAGTCTATCCCAGGAGACTTAGGGCACGGGTACACCCTGGACAGAGTGCCACTGCATCACATGGCACACAAACATGCATACTCTCACAAATTCATTCACACACTACGGGCAATTTGGGAACACCAGTTAGACTAATCTGCATGTCTTTGGACTGTGGGAGGAAACCAGAGAACCCGGAGGAAACCCACCAAGCACAGGGAGAACATGCAAACTCCACTCACACAGAGACGGGAATCGAACCCCGACCCTGGAGGGGCAAGGTGACAAGTAGCACAATTTTAATCTTAAATATAAATATCCAGATTCACTTTTATCATTGTTGCAGATTGTGTAACCATTCTAACAATTCGAATTGGCACACAAACATGCACACTTAGGGCAGTGGTGGCTCAGTGGGCTAAGGCACTGAGTTATTGATCGGAAGATCGGCGGTTCGATTCCCAGCTCAGCCAGGTTGCCACTGTTGGGCCCTTGAGCAAGGCCCTTAACCCTAACTGCTCCAGGGGCGCTGTACCATGGCTGACCCTGCGCTCTGACCCCAGTTACACTGGGATATGCGAAGAAGGAATTTCACTGTGCTGTAATGTATATGTGACAAAATAAAGGCTTTACTTACTTACTTTACTTTAATTGCTCGTACCACACAGGATGCTGTGAAGCCTGCCAATATGCGAACAGTTTAGTGTGCGCCACCTGTAGGATTATGGTGGAACAGCGCCTTAAATGCAAACATATACAGTGGAACCTTGGATTACGAGCACAATTCATTCCGGAAGCGAGCTCATATTCCAAAACACTCGTAAACCAAATCAAATATTCCCATAAGAAATAATGAAAACTCAAATAATTTGTTCCACAGCCCAAAAAAATAAATACAGAAAAATAATTAATACAATATATAAAGTAAAAATAAAACAAATTAACCTGCACTTTACATTTTAAAAAAGTTTAAATAAATCCCAACAGATAAGTGTTTCTGTTTGTGCGCGCAGGCGCTATGTATTTGTGTGTGTGTGTGTGTGTGTGTGTGTGTGTGTGTGTGTGTTTGTGTGTGTGGAATTAGCCCCTTCCCTCGCCTTGTCTTACACAGTAAAACTCGTTGTCCCTCCCCCCACCTCGCTTTTTAAGTTTCACAACAAACACACACAACGGAAACACTGCTTTAACAGGAAAAACAAAATCTCTCTAATGACACTCGCGTGAGCGCAGACTAACAGAATCACTGCTGTAAAGTAAAAAAACCAACAAACAAATGAACCAGCACCTTACCTTTGAAAAGAATCGCGACAGAGCAGAGGTTCTGTGTAGAGCAGAGTGTGTGTGTCTGTGTGAAGCCGGGGAGGAGGGTGGGGGGGGTGTAAATGCGAGAGTGTGTGTTTGTGTCAGTGTGTGTGTGTCGGTGTCAAAAAACTCGACACTCGTAAACCAAGACATGCTCGTATTTCAATTAAAAATTTATTAAAAATCTTTGTTCGTCTCGCGGAACACTCGTAAACCGAGTTACTCGCAATCCAAGGTTCCACTGTATATTTGAAAAAATAATTTTCAAAAAATCTTTTTGGAGTCAGGGTGGTGATACATGGAAAATCACTACTATGTGCAGGTTTTTCTGTTCGTACAGCAGGTTAAAGAGTTTAAAATACAATTGATGTAAAATACAATTTTTTTTTCCCTATGATATTTTCTTCCCTAAAATTTTCTCCCTAATGTGGTCGTATCCAATTCCTACCTGCACTTCCACATCCAGGCTACAAGTAGCATTCAACGAGCTACAACGAGCCACGTGACGCCTCCAACTTTTTGAACTGTGAGCTAATTCGTCATTGTGAGCAGCGTAACACACTCAGTGGACAGCGCTATCCGCTCCTTGCGCTTGCGTGAGCTCACAGAGGCCCTTGATTGGCTGTAGAGCCACGATTGATGCCAGAGCGTAAGTGCCTCCCATCCTACCTCGCTGAGAGAGCTCTGCCAATCAGCTATCATCTCTGGAAAGCCAGCTGCGGGAGGCTACGGCATCATGATAGGGCAAGCGCTTTACCGCTGCGCCACTCAGGGGGTTGAATTTACCATGGTTCTCCATAGCAACTGCCAATGTTAAAAAGTCTCCACTCGCACCATCAGAGCATCAGGTTCATCATACTGGATTGTAGTTGAGACTTGTTCATTGGCAACGTTTAACAAGATCAATCTCTTTGTTACCAGTTCTCAGGAGGAGACTCCTAAACACTCGACAGCATGGAGTAGCCTGTGTACCTCTCTGCTTTTCTCCAGAGTTGATCAGGAAGCTATTTATACCCCAAGGCTTTAGCGAGTCCTACTACTCTTTGATTAGGGTGAATAATGTGCTGATTAAAAGAACGGTGCATGGTGCAGTTAAGCATTAGCTCAGCGATGCGCGACCATGGAGATTGGGGAAAGTCGCTCTATTTTCACTATTGGAAATCGAGGTTAAGATAGCACTGATGTGAAATACACACTCCACCTTTCACTGAAGCACTTCTCTCTGTAGGAGGAAGCTTTAAATAAAAAAAGGTTTATGCTGTTGTTAACAAATGAGGTGCTGATTGAAGGACGCTAGTTAGTGAATTATCACATCCTGCATGGAAAGCGTTAGCTATTCACCATCATTTCATTTAATATGTGTTTATCTTACTGTAGGTGGCGAATACTTTAGCACAGCGAAACTGGAGCTACGTTTATTATTTTTTTTCACTACAAACGAACCTGCAAATTGTCCAGGTATATGATTTTACTGTATATATGAAATTATACTGATGTCTATTAATACGATTTAAATTATCTCTATATTGGTTAATATCATTTTATAATATTTTTGAAGTTTCAGTAGTACAGTACAATGGTTACATGTGCCAAACAACACTACTAGTACTAGGTAACGGTTTTAATCTTGAATGCTGGAGAAGACATTTAAAAAAAATTGAATTAAATTCATAAATTTTTTTCGTTTCCTGTTAAACAAATAATAACCTAATCTTAACTTCATATTGATTTTGCAATTATTATTAATTTTTTTTTTTTGCCTTAGGCTACAATGGTAGTAAATATTCAAACTATTGTTTCCCGCCAAAGCATCAGTCGACATGTGCATGCATGTGGAAGTGTGAGTGAGGTCATGCGAATGCATAAATAAACGTCCCATTTTACTATTCCCTGCCACACTAACCCATCAACATCCTCATCATCATCATCGTCATCATCATTGTTTTCCTCACCCTCATTTTCTCTCTGTACCTCACTACCATCCTCACTCTCAGCTTCTCCTTGCTGGACTGATCGTCATCATCATCATCTGCCTCATCACTCACCGCCTTCTCATCCTCATGATCATAAATTTGTCCGCTCATTTGATTAGATTGAGTGTTGATATTTCCCATAACCACCCTGGCACGTTTCACTCTGCATATCTCTTCACGCGTTATAAGACGCCACCTCCTAGTCTGAAGCGGTTGCTATAGCAGAGTTAGTACCATCATCAGCACCAGCAGCAGACATGGGAAAACGATACGGTTCAGCTTTAAGACAACATTTAGCTTGGCGTTTGAAATGAAAGTTAGGAGGAAGAAGGCAAGCCAGTTGTACTTCAAGAATCTTTAACAGGAATGTCCAAATCAGTGTGAGCTACTGTAGCTGACATGCTAGAAAGAATGCGTAGCTTCAGGACCAAGAACAGAACAGGACATTTGGTCATAATCTTAACCCTAGCACCATCTAGTGGTGGCACACAGTAAAGAAATGAATATAGCTTCAGTGGGCATATTTACTGTGAAATCTTGACACGCCTTTCTGGCAGGAGAGGGAGGGGGGATCACGGCAGCCACATGCCATTCACACACCAGTTGCCCGACCCTGGTGGTTTTGAGTGGCTACTACTGTATTAATTTCCTGTTTATAGTTATGGCGCTCGTGCTTGGACGACATTACTTGGACAGAACTTACATTTGGGCATTTGGCAGACGCTCTTATCTATTACATTTTCATCTCATTATGAATGTGAGCAGTTGAGGGTTGAAGGCTTCGCTCAAGGGTCATGGGACAACATGGTCACGGGATTTGAATCTCGGACCTTCCGAACCGTACGTCAGTGCTTTAACCAATGAGCTGCTCCTGACCCCAGAATAATGTAATATATGTAAATACATCATGTATAATAACATAATTTATGAAGACCAATCATTTCTAAAACGGTTAGAGGAGAACTATTAACTTTCGAGTAATTCTTACGCACGGTTTTACGCCGAATGGCCTTCCTGATACATCCCTCCCATTTTTCTAACCGGCATTGGGACCAACACTACATGCAGTGGCTGGGTAGTATCATGTGTGGCAACCACCAATGACGGGCCTCGAAACCCTAACTCTAACTCTAAGTACAAACGAAAAGAATAAGAGAAGCAAATTCTCTGTTTTTTGTGCTTTTTTTTTTTTTTTGTCTTATTTTGAACACAACAGTTACTTTAGATTTCCCTCCTATTGTGACCTCATATAAGACGATACCCTCTCCTCAGGTTTACAGTTACCAGGTAGGGCGTGTCTCATTTACGCTGACACTGAAACGGCGGGTTCAGAAGAAAGAGAATTTGAGGTATAAAAAAAATATACATCGTCATAAGGGGCATTTCAGCTGGAGCATTAACCGGAAAAACTAAAATACGGGAGCTTTAAATAATAAAAACAATGATTCCGATGAATCAGAATCACAGTCATGGTTGTGAATTCTAACAGAGTTGCTAATGCTAATAGCCACAGTAGGTTATTGCCTCAATGCAACATGCACATTTAATGCATTTGAAATCCATTTAGATATGTTCCACCTAAAGTACTTTAATATACACCTTGACGTATTTTCACGTCCTCATAATATGGAACTGATTACAGACCGATTACAGACGGTGACACTTTGGATTAGTTCGGGAAGAAAAGTAAGAGTGTCTAAGCTGGAGATAATGAGCAAATCGGTGCATCGAGTGCTGTGAGGATCGAGTCTAAAATAGATTCTCCTTATGCTTATGGCAGTCTTTTGTTTTAATTGTAAAGAAGTTTAATGTCCTTCTCCAGATCTCCACACACCTCTTCCCGCACGTGTTCATTCTCTCCTTTCTTCGGATTTTACTATTAATACGTGATCTACAGCACCATATGTTTGAATGCTAATTAAAGAGTATTTACATAGATATAAAAGCTCAAAGCATGGCATTTAGGCATTAGAGGCTTGTCACAGCACTGTGTGTGTGTGTGTGTGTGTGCGGGAAAGCTTTAATTAAGAGTTGGTCAGGGTTTTTCTTTTGCTGTGCGCTGACGGTGACCAGCTGCCTGGAGCGAAGATCGCGCCCAAACCTCGATATCAAGGGAGGACAAAAAAGTGCAGCGTCACCGCACGGGCTGAGTTTTTTTTGTTTTGTTTTGTTCCTCGAGCGAAGCGACCACAGCGATACGACACCTGGCACTGGTTCAGAGCGATGCGCGCGAGTCTCCGAAGGCCCTCACACTTAATCAGCCTCTTGTCATTGTCCTGTTGCGGAAGACGAGCAGAACTGCAGACTCATCTCTCGGGAGGAGGGTCCGACTGAGTAACGGAGCGCTCGGGGTTCCAGCTACCTCCGGCTTCATGTTTGTTTAAAAGGTGCATCAGAGTTTTAGCAAGAGAGCAGATAGCCTTCATTGTTGTAAGCCTGTTTTTTTTTTTCCTTTCTTTCTTTCTTTCTTTCTTTCTTTCTTTCTTTCTTTCTTTCTTTCTTTTTGCTCCCTGGCAGCTTGTTTGCAGGCAAGTCGGTCAATATTTCTAATGAAAATGATCGGACATTGCCCGAAGCATTGACCATTTGCACGCGACGTCACAATGCCTCGGTCGTGTCCAGCGAAAGGGGCGTCGTCTTAAGTAACACTTCGTCTACCTAGTCATTCCCAAAGCTGCAAAGCTAGGTAGCGTCTAACACCCACGCTGAATCCCAAATCTCTCTCTCTCTCTCTCTCTATCCCACAATCCAGGGTACTACAGTGTAGGGTGTGCGGAACAAGGGATTATCGTGCACACTGCATAGTAGAAATGTGGGAAGAATCGATCCAGTTCTGAATCGATCCAGTTCTTTTGTGTGGTGATTCACGTATCGGCACACTGACCCCAAAATCGATTTTATTTTATTTATTTTATTTTTTTTATTTTTTTTTACAAAGACCTATTTTTACATTTATAACAGAGATGAATCGGTCGATCGGCCAGTGATCGGCAGAATTGACCCGGTTTCAGTTTCAGACCTGCGATTGGCCGATCAGCCTCAAATATAAGCGATTCTGTACCGAGCGCAGAAACAGAAAGGCATTTATTATGGCGTAGAAATCACACACATTTAAAAAGAAAACTGATTTAAATGTTAATCTCTTGTATTTGAAGTTAGTTAGTTTTGTTTAAATGCCGCGCTTGGTTTGTTAAATGAGAAAACGAATGTTAGAAGGGCCGAGCTACGTTTACGTCATCATTAAAAGCTTTCGAATTGGTGGCAAAATATGATGTCGGATCTGATATTTATAAAATCGTAACACTTATAGAATCGCAATTTTAATCGAATCGGCGTCGCGTGGTATTGGGGGCGTGACTGGTGATTCCCGCCGCCACTGCGCGGCTCACTATCCTAATGCCTTTTCTTACTATTTGGGATTAGACCCCAGAACGCGCCAGGTCTTGAAATGTCCGTGTCACCTGCACATCATTTTATGTAGCGTAAAGCACAGCATAGTTCATACAGTAGCTTCGTCTCACTTTCAACAGCAACCCCGGAGGAATCACATACTGCATTTGTGCACCGTCTGAGGCAATCACGTTATGATGAGAACAAATCAAACTCCTGCCAGTTCATCTATTATTGTCTTCTTCATTCATTTTCACACGCGAGTTTCTCTTCTGAATAAGTTACAACGTCCACCATGACATACTGTGCTGCATTTTAGCAGCGATTGCTACATACACTGAACAGGGTACCAGTCCGTCACCCAGCACACACACACACACACACACACACACACACACACACACACACACGTGCGCTACGGGCAATTTGGGAACGCCAATTAGACTAATCTGCATGTCTTTGGACTGTTGGAGGAAACCAGAGCACGGGGAGAACATACAAACTCCACACACAGGCCCAGAGGTGGGAAACGAACCCAGAACCTGCAGGTGCAAGGCCACAGATCCTAGGCCTCTCTTCCTAGTACAGTCACTCCTGGACCAGCTCAGAACGCTCTCGTATTCCCGAAGCTAATGCTGCACAAGCGGTTGTCGGATGTTTCACAGCGCTTTCATTAAGATCCTGCTGTTTGCTTATTCTTCTTTTCCTCATTAGGTTTTTAACACATGTTGTAGTTTAACGGTGTGGATGGTGAAAATGTCATTAGAGCTCTCTAAGAGAACTTGCACCATTCTCTGGAGGACTGACGATCAGGCTAAGCTAAAGCAAGAGTGTTACACACACGAGCACGATTATAACCGCGGACTCGGGGAGGCTTTCGTCATCTACAAAATAAATAAAGACGGACATGGCTTTAAAATAATCTAAAGTTAAAGAGCTCTTCCATATGCTCTGTTTTGTGTGTGTGTGTGTGTGTGTGTGTGTGTGTGTGTGTGTGTGTGTGTGTGTGTGTGTGGTTGCCATGGCGAAGCTATGAGTGTCACCGGTGCAGGACGTCAAGTGCTCCTTTCGGTGTAAAGAAAAAACGCCAGTATGTGCAGAATCCTGTTATTTTAGATACTTAGACGGACAGTATAAACACGTATTTATTGAATAACGTGTGTGTGTGTGTGTGTGTGTGTGTGTGTGTGTGTGCTACATACTGTACTCATACCATTGAAGTTGAGGTTAAATATGAGAATCAGCAGCTTAAATGAAGAGGCTAAACGATATCAGTTATCCGAGGTCACGTCCGCACCTCGTCCTCTCACAGGGAGACGATCATACACACACTATCCAGCCTGAGCGTTTAAACCGATGGAATGTGCGATGGCATGATTCGCTCTCCTTAACACCAGGCAATCAATCCCTTCAGTGTAACTATAACTTTGCAAGTGCCACCCGGGTAACAAGTATCCCGAACGTCTAGTCCAGAGTTAGTGGATAAAGAGGGGACAAACCTCTGGATGTCTCCGTGTGTGTCTTTTATTTACTGCTTAAACTGTAATTTTACAGACATAACAATCCAGTGTGTGTGTGTGTGTGTGTGTGTGTGTGTGTGTGTGTGTGTGTGTGTGTGCGCGTCTGCTGACTGATTTGAAGCAAATAGAACTCATTCAGTCCTGAAGAAGTCCTGCTGTATTTATCGTTAGCACTCTGAGCAGCAAAAGAACTGTGATGAAACCATGTGATGAAATCTATCTATCTGCCTGTCTGTTAGTCTATCTGTCTGTCTTTCTGTCCATATGTTTGTCTGCCTATCTATCTGTTTGTTTGTCTGTCATCTCTCTGTCTGTCTAGCTATATGTCTGTGTCTGTCTATCTATCCATCTATCTATCTGTCTGTCTGTCTATCTATATGTCTATCTAATTATCTATCTGTCTACCTGTTTGTCTGCCTATCTGTCTGTCTAGATGTCTGTCTAATTATCTATCTGCTTGTCTGTTGTCTGTCTAGCTATATGTCTGTCTGTCTGTCTATCTATCTATCTATCTATCTATGTCAGTCAATCTGTCTAGCTATATGTCTGTGTCTGTCTATCTATCCATCTATCTATCTGTCTGTCTGTCTATCTATATATCTATCTAATTATCTATCTGTCTATCTATCTGTCTGTCTGTTGTCTACCTGTTTGTCTGCCTATCTGTCTGTCTATACGTCTGTCTAATTATCTATCTGTTTGTCTGTTGTCTGTCTAGCTATATGTCTGTCTATCTGTCTATCTATCTATCCATCTATCTGTCTGTCTGTCTGTTGTCTATCTGTCTGTCTGTCTAATTATAAAATTATTAAATAATAATTATTAAATATTAGCTATATGTCTGTGTCTGTCTGTCTGTCTATCTATCTGTCTGTCTATTTGTCTATCTATCTATCTATCTATCTATCTGTCTGTCAGACGATTTCTCTGTCTGTCTGTCTATCTATGTGTCTATATATCTATTTATCATAATCATATCTATCTATTCAGTTTTCTTATTCCACACTTAAAGCTGCTCAGGTCTTGAGATTGCTATATGTGTGATGTACGTTATATAAAAAAAAATAATGACTTTAATATTAAAATAACCTAAATGTGAGGACTCGTTTTTACCTAAATTAGCTGACAGTAATATTTAATCAGGTTACAAATGCAGAGGGAAAATAATCGTAATAATAATAATAATAATAACAATAATAATAACAATAATAATAACAATAATAATAACAATAATAATAAGTCTTGTACCTTCTGGCATTTTCCTTTCTGAGTGCAATTTATTGCTTCCTGTGGTTGTGTATGTGTGTGTGTGAATGTGTGTGTGTGAATGTGTGTGTGTGTGTGTGTGTGTGTGTCCTGCGTGTCTGATCCTCCAGCACAGCGCTGGTCGAATTCATGAATTAACGCTGTATTTGTCAAGCTATCAGATAATATAACAGCAGACACGTCTGCCCTGGGGGTGATGTCTCTTATGTGTGTGTGTGTGTGTGTGTGTGTGTGTGTGTGTGTGTGTGTGTGTGTGTGTGTGTGTGTTTGTGTGGTGAGGAGGTGATTTTGTATTTATTAGCACCCAAACTCCCCCTGACACAAAGCAACACTGATTTATGCAGGTGGCCTTGTTTTGTGTGTGTGTGTGTGTGCGTGTGTGTGTGTGTGTGTGTGTGTGTGTGTGTGTGTGTGTGTGTGTGTTGTTATTTTTTCACCATGCAGTCACAGGTGTTGAGGATATGCTGTGCTCTGAGACAGAAAGATCAGCCAAGTCGAGCGTATTTCTCGGCCCAGAGGTGCTTCACTTACAGGAAAGGAAAAAAAAGCAGCATTGTTTATGAAAACTAACATATTTATTTCACTTTCTCTCCATATGCATTAATATACATTCCGTTTGTTTACGGTTCTCATCCTTCCCACGTTTTCATATTCACTTCAGATTAAGTGTTGCACTAATAACCGGACGCCTGCAGCTTACACACGAGAGCGTCATATTTCAAAATCTGCACGTTTGAAATTATGCGCGCTGTGGGAGTCGCCTCCGTCTGCCCTCCCGCTGAGTCGAATAATCCAGCCTCAGGTATTAGATACAGAGGGATGTTAATGACTTTCTCTCCTGCATCCTCCTTTTTTTTTGTCCTTTTATATTCATTTTCTGTCTTTACACGGGGTTACAGACACATCAGTAAGTGTTGGCGCCGGAGGAAACACTGGTTCGTATTCTCTTGCTACATTTCCCGCTTACGTACATGTACATGTAGCTGCGGGTCTAATAGGCGTTCGTGTAGCTTTCGTGTGTTCGTTGCATGTGCCAAGGTGGGACTCTGACACGCTTTGAAATATGTAAAAAGAAAAAAAAATGTGAGAAGCCTTATGACTCATCATCCCCACATACTCAGACTTGCGAACATGAACATCTCTGGTGTCTGCTGTACCCCGTTCCCCTGGTTGTTGTTGTTGTTGTTGTTGTTTTTTAAATTGCCGTCCATCGTGATAATGCCGAGCGAAATATTTAAAGTTTTTACGTATGCACAGTACATGACAAATCATAAACACGTACATCATAACTTGGCAAGTTAAAATATTATGTTCTGGAGTTTTAATGGAATACGTACAGTCTGTGATGAATTTAAAGAATTATTATATTTTATTCACTCACTCATCATCATCTATAACGCTTAATCCTGTATTCAGGGTTGCAGGGGGCCTGAAGTCTATCCTAAGAGACTTAGGGCACTGAGGCGGGGTACACCCTAGACCCTAGAGTGCCATTCTATCACAGAGTACACACACACACACACACACACACTATGGGCAATTTGAAAACGCCTAATCTGTATGTCTTTGGATTGTGGGAGGAAACCGGAGTACCCGGAGGAAACATACCAAGCACGGGGAGAACATGCACAGGTGCAAACTCCATGTACTGAATAGATGTGGCCATTAAGAATGCACGCTTTTTCCAGCGAAAGGCCGCAATTCGTTTCGCGCGATGCTGCGAAATCCCGCAAGCAACATTTAAGAATTTAAATAAATGCGTGTTGTGCTTCACAGAATATCCGCCAGATGGCGGGAACCGGAGTCATACCTCGCAGGACTGAGGCGACAGCGCTAACCACTACACCACCCTGCCACCTCTATTCAAATAAATTCAATTCAAATAAATTTTACTCCTATACAGTGCCTTGCAAGAGTATTTTTTCACGTCACGACCACAAACGTAAATGTATTTTATTGGGATTTGACATGATACAACGTGGAAGGAAAATGATAAATGGTTTTCCAAATGTTCCTTGATACAGTTACCGGCCACTTGTCGGGGAAAGACGAAAGACAAAGACACGCAAATACGTGTACCGATCTCTGTGTTATCTTATTGTCAGGAATGACGCCATGTTTTAGCGTTTGCTCAGTTGCCCTCTGTCATG
>QNUK01000261.1:826207-949240 GCA_013621035.1 Clarias magur
TTTAGAAATTTCCTGCCCTCAAATGATTATAATTCTTATATATTATTATTATGTGCTATGTGGAGTTGGTGCAGACTCTCATAAAGAATGACGCCAAAATGGGATGCAGAATGTCTCTGAAAGTCCATATCCTTGATTCGCATCTTGACAAATTCAAGGAGAACATGGGCGCGTACTCTGAGGGGCAAGGCGAGCGCTTTCATCAAGATATATTGGACTTTGAACGTCGTTACCAAGGACGGTATAACGAAAACATGATGGGGGGCGACATTTGGGGGCGACTTCGAGAAAATGATTCACAGTACAATCGTAAATCTAGAAAACCTATGCATTTCTGAACCTCGTTGAGTGGTTTCCGACTGTGTTTGTCTATCCCTTGTGCAATTTTTGTTTTTACCTGATCATAATGACGAAAATGAAAAAAAATCGTTTATTTTCACAAAAAAAACGAGTTTTCTTCGTGCTGTTGTCATGAAAGCAAAGTTCGTGCTTAATGAAGTCATTTTTTCACATCCTTTAGACATAAGCCATTGAAATATAACACGCCAGGAACAAAAATTGTGTTACATAGTGTAATTCACTGCTACCACCCGAGATGAAAATGCGTGAATAGGTCAGAGTGCGCCACCTGTAGGATTATAAAGAAACCGAGACGATTTATCTTCGCAAATGCCTCCGAAGTCTCTAAAGCTCAACTTGACAGCGAGCTGCCGGGCGCGTGCGGCTCCTGACGAGTGCGTGCGGGCCTCCTAATGCAGGTGATTTTCAGAGCGGTGTGAGCACGTGGAATGAGTGGGTTTGAGACTAATTCGCTCACAGAGTTTGGAGATGAAGGCAGACACGTGCGGTTCTTGATAATGTAACACTACAAAACACGTTTCTGTTACGCCACTCGGAAACTGAGCACCAGGCAAATTCTTGTCCCTGGCCGATCGACCCATTCGTCTAATTATAAACATTAAGATAGTCTTTAAAAAAGCGAGACATGAATCACTGCAAAAAAGAATCGCGATTCAGAACTGAATCTTATTTTCCATATTTTTCATATATATACTCAGTCCTGTTCCCACATTTCCACTGGATGTTTTATACATTTAGTGGTTTACAAACAAAATGTGTACTGTGAATGGAAAAGAGATAAAAGGAAAAAAAAAAAAAATCACATCACTTTACTTTAGCCATTAGCCTTGTGGGGAAGAACTCCAAATTGGTCAACTGGGGAGATTTCCAGACAGCCCACAAATCATAACAGATCTGCCAATTAGAGCAATCGGCCCAACGTTATTTCTGTCCGGTAACTTTTAAGTTCACGCTACAAATGCTACGTTGTCCCAAGCGTCCCAGACCACCCCTAAAGGTGGACACATTGGGACCCAGTTCACTTGTCCTGTACTTGTCCTGCGCCGTCCCCTTACAGTCACATCGCGCAAACTACACACATGAATGTGGACGGTGACTTTAACCGTGAGTGTAAGAAACTGCTGATCTGTAACACATCTGACCATGACGATGATGACGTCACTAATTACTGCGCTAACTGCTCGAGTGGAGTTTACTTTATTCACTGTAATAAAACAGAATGCACTAATAGTAAACTAGTGTAACGAGTTAAAAAGAAGTTTAAAGCTAAAAATAAGCCGATCAACAAATTTCTGCTCATAACTTTCCGTCTACTCAACATCTTGATTTTATTTATGTCACAAGGTTCAGTTTTCATAGTGTACGCACCATTTGCCTTTTAGAGTGAGCCATGATGAGTCGCGCTGTCATGTGATTGTGTTGGTGATGCTTCTGTGTCTTCTGCACACTCTGTGTGTAAACTTTTGCGTCGATTGGTAACCATGCCCACCTCGAGGGGAAAAAGCAATGATGCTGCGGCCGCCATCGCGAGTTCGATTCCCGGGTGGTGCTGTAACCTCTCGCAGCCGGAGGTCTAGAGAGAGCCGATTGGCCGAGCTCTCTCAGAGGGGAGGGAAGAGAGGTACTTAGTGCTCCCACATTAATCACGGCTCTACAGCCGATCAGGGGCGTCTGTGAGCTCGCGCAGCGGAGGGAGCGGATAGCGCTGTCCTCCGAGTGTGTTACTCCGCCCCCAACGGTGCGCGAGCGAGCAGTTCGAAAAGAGGCGATCGGCTGGCGCCATGTGGTTCGGAGGAAACGCGTGATAGTCTTCGTGATAGCCCTCCCGGCCGAGTGGTAGTAGTAGCCTTAATGTGGAGCCCCCTAGTGACGGGGAGGAATTGGACACGACTAAATTAGGGAGAAAATCGGGGGGAAATCCAAAAAAGAAAAAAAAAAAAAAAAGTCTAGATGCTGCAATATAATCGGGCACATGAATGCTCATAACTGCACTTCTACACTACATTTTGGGACAAGAAAATACCTAAGTACTGTTAACGTTTCATTAAATTCTGTTCTGCTTGATGCTGTGACACAATCTGGCTGGACAGACATACAGACATACAGAGAAAATTCTGAACCTGGTTTCTGGTCCTCCAAAACGTAAATATATCATTCTGACCAATGTACAGAGAAAAACCTTTCTTTTATTTATATAGATGGAAACAAGCATTCTGGGAAACGCTGCTCGGATTATAATCAGATTAGCGGGAGGTGTGTAAGATGGCATATGAGTGGCGTCTCTGAGTTGTTGCTTCATTTAGTATGTGTACTAAAGTTTGCTGCCGTGTTTAGTAGGTCAGTTGCTGAACATTCAATCACATTCAATTTGGGTTGGGAAATAGATGTTTCCTCGCATTGACAGACAAGATGGAGCTGCGAGACAAATCGAGGATAACGAAGCAGGGGAGAGGAGAAAAATGGACGGCGAGACAAAAAGAAAAGCGATAAGACTGGACGAGCGTCAATAAACTGGACGGGAAGGAGAAAGAGAGCGCGAGAGAGACAGCTGGGGGGAAGTCGATAAGGAGAGCGATAGCGGCAGAGGCGCGGGAAGAGATGCAGGATGATAAAAGGGAGGGAGGTGAAGGTAGAAAGCGGAGAGAAAGAGAATTAAGAAAGTACAGCGGCAGCGTGGCGTGATAACAATCAAATGTATTTTAATGGTCGGAGATAAATCTTGCGGGAAGCCGCGGAAGCCTATTGAGCACTTTACAGAAAAGCACACACAGATCACCGAGGCCCCCTCAGGGATTTCCAACACTCACACACATCCGTCTGTTGGACTGCCGGGCCAAAAGTGCATGCTGGGTAACTGGAGCCCGTGGCGCTAGTGTCCGGATTTAGACGCTACGTTTAAAGTAGCGGCGTGATGCGTCCAGTATGTACTGCGATAAGGAAATCCGAAGCGGCTGCCGCGGTTACAAAGACGATACTGTTTTTCTCTTATCCAATTATAATCGTTCCAATCAGAGACTCCGGTTTAACTGTTTACACGGGCGGCGATCCGATGAGACATGTGTTTACGTGCTCGGAGCATTGAAGCTTTTTTGACCCATGAAAAGTGGGTTCTTTAATATAAAGAAATATACAATAAGAGAAAAAGAAGATGATGAAAAAGAGAAGAAGAAGAATTTTCTTCTTTTTTTTTATTTATTTTTTTATTCAGTTCGTTCGGGATCCTGTATAACGATGACTAAGGCCGCTAAGATGGTATCATGGGAAAAATATTTGTACTTCTGCTGTCCTTTATAATTAAAGCAGAAAAGGCAGAAGCACATACATACAGTACTGCTGAGTGTCCCACCTAGAAACGCACCACTTCACCGATTGTTGCCAAAATGCGGGGCAGAAATGCATAAAAAAATATTAATTAATTTAAGCAAAAGGTAAATGATTGTAAGAAAATATATTTCTCTATATATTAAATTATGTAGTGTTCTGATTTACTGGTAAATTGAAAAGATTTTATAATGTTAATATTCCTCGTTGCTACAATAACTGATACTAACTATTAATTAACAGAAAAAAAAAGATATTAATATTCAAAAATATATTCACAATATACAGAATAATATATTGCATTGCAATATATTGAAAAGTAAATAAGCAATTGCCACTTTTCATATATTAAAAAATATATTCATATATTCAAATGTATATCTTAATGTATTTCATTTTATATTCAACAATATACTTTGTAATATATTGAATCTAATTGAATATATCTATTTCTTTTTCTTTTTTTTTTTTTTACAATATGTTTACATGTTAAAGTAGTTCGAACAAAATATACTTTATAGGCATTAATCACGACAAATTAAAGTTTCAATAATGTTTTAACAGAACAATTATAAGTATAAATATAATGTTTTTTGTCTTCATTGCAATCCATACATGAGCCATTCATACAGTATATTGCAATATATTAATAAATATAAGCACTAGTTTCCTAAATATGGAAATATTATTTATATATTGCATTATATTTATAATATAAATATATTTCATTTATAATATATTCTCATGTATATTTTTTTGTTTGTTTGTTTGTTTGTTTTTTGTTTTTGTTTTGTTTTCTGTAAGCAGAGTTTTACACGGATAATATTCTTAATCAACGGTCTACACGACTCCTTTTATTCCCGGTGAGTGTTTCTTCAGTTCAGACCGGACCATGAGGCGTGTACATGATGCGTTTTTATTTGGGCTGTTTTTCTGATTATTACAGGAATATTAGGGTCTGTGTGAACACAGCTCTAGTCGTACTATCAGGATGTGGAAATCAGAGAAGGATGACTACAGTTTCACAACACGGATAACCCTAACCTGCCGGGTTACTGCAATGCATCATCATAGTGTCCTCCACTTTCACACTGTGAAGTTGTAAGGCAGCTTGCATGGTATAACAAAAGTAGTGTTTTGAGTTGCATGGCTGGCGCAGGTCCGAGTGTGCAAAAGTCAGTGATACAGTAAGGGCATAAATGACTGTAAGCAAATGTTGAAAGATGATTTAGTAACATATTTATCGACATACTCTGCATTGCATGCGAGTTCATTCAGACAATTATTTGTCGTTAGGAAAATAAAACTTGACGAGCCGTTGTCTGTCATATCACTTTATAACTGATGGAGGGATGCAGATAGACTTTCCAGGCCAGCTCTACATTTATATTAATCAACATGGGACTCAGATCCAGTCAGGCCTTTTTATGTGACAGTAAAAGGATTGGGGGTGTGGCTCTTCAGGGCCTCTGGGGGTGTGCTGTGGTGTCTGGCATAAGGGATAATTAGGCTTTTATGGATCCGACTTGTTAGACCCATGGGAGCTCAATCACATGGTGAACTGAGGAGTTTGGAACCTGAGTTGGCAGTTCTGGCCCCATGTCTGGGTGATGCACTGGGTGTTCTGGTGCTTTTCTATTAGGGCCAGAATAGATTTTTTTTAGCGAGTTGTGCTGCATTGGCTTTTCTGTAGGCCCGGACTGGACAGGCAGGCCTTTTGTTTACTGGTATATACTTAATAAACAAACAATGTATGCACTTGTTCCTCTTCAGACACTATATGGACAAAAATATTTGGGCCAACCTGTTAATTATTGAATTCAGGTGTTTCGATCAATCAGGACCGTTCTCCCCTGTGAAGGACAATCTTAATGCTGCAGCTTACCGAGACATCTTGGACAATGCTATGCTTCTGAATTTATGGCGGCGGCGGTTCGTTGAAGGCCCTTTTCTATTCCAACGAGTCTCCGCCCCAGTGCACAAAGCAAGAACTCATGAAGACATTTCGGTTTGACGAGTTCGTTGTGGGACAACTCAACCGGCCCTAACACGGAGCCCTGAGCTCGACGGAGATTGCGAGCCAGGCCTTCTCGTCCAATCTCAGTGCCTGACCTCATAAACGATCTACAGAATTAGTTGGCACGGAATCCCACAGAAACACTCCAACATCTTGCGGACGGCCTTCCAAGACGAGTGGAAGCGGTTAGAGCTGTAAAAGGGGGAACCGACTCCGTATGAAAGTATGTGTCTTCGGATGCAATGTCATTGCAGATTTGGCCAGATACGTTTGTCCATATAGTGTCGATCTGTAGGTCTGACAGATTGCTTGGCCACGCTTCACCCACTCTTTCTTTCTCTGTTACATAAAATCAGATAAAATACATTGCTTTCTTCAGATCTCATCTGGAGACCAGGCAGGTCAAGACAGGACAGTCTGTTTTTCTCTAGATGTTGCCATATTTTTTGACTGTGTTCTTATTGCAGGGTAAACTTTCCTATAAACCATATTTTCTTTTTAGCCAGAAAGCAAAGGGCAGAAATTGCCCTCAACTTCACCGTGTTTCAATGTTCCCCGAGCTATATCTACTGTTAAAACGAAATTTGCATTAAGGTCAATACGCTTGTTTATTCGCCTCTGGAAATGCTGTTTGTTGATTTCTCCTACCTAAAATTGTGAATTCGGATCAGTGTAGCCCGCAGGCTGAGCCATGGTTAATGCAAAGCTTTGAATAAATCAGCCGGGTCATGTATCCGTAACCTCTGTCTCCGAACGCGTTTGCGAGAACACGAGCGTCCGGTTTGTCAGTTGGAAATACACAATGAGAGAAATACACACCGTGATCCTACGCCAAGCTCCATACAGGGGGGAGAAATGATACGGTACAATAAACATATGTTATCTAACCAGAAGTTAAAATAAAACCCTGGTTAAAAGTCTTCGGTCAAGAATACCGGGTCAACCAAGCAGAACGAACGAGTCTCCCGAAGGGAATAAACCATAATGAGCTACTTCATTATGCTGAGAGCATTGTCTCTCACTCTCTCATTAAAACACTCTTTGGTGGTTATAATTACAGTCCAGAACTTTAAAGACACTTACCTGAGACACTGCACGAGGTGGAATAACCTCATTATTTCAGTTTATAGGGCATTTTCAATTTTTTTTATTTTCTTTTTTTTTTTTTTCCGTCTCTCCGCCTGAGATTTTCTTCCCGGTTTCTTCCTTATAATCCAGCTGCACACGGATGTCTGTCGGATAATCAAAAGGCAGTTGTTACATTATTGTAAACAGTGTCATCGTCTAATTGCAATGATTAATCGTTGCATGGCGGCAGCTTGCAGTGATGCACCTCTTCGGATTCGCCAGCACTTCATTAATCCTAATTACGGTACGGCAGAATCCGTTTACTGTTCCTGCCAGGGATCCATAGCGAGGACCAATTATTATTTAATGTTGTTAGATTTTCTATAATCGATACCGAGTCGCGCACGCGGGAGCCAATTACGGCGGGAGAACCTCGCGCGAAGCCGTTATTTGTAAGCTGTTACTTTGATAAACTTATTTATTTATTTATTTATTTATTTATTTATTTCCCCCGGCTCGGGTCTGCGGTTGAAACGTATCTGGTCTTGCCATTAAGCAGCCGTTGCGTCTGGCCTCGGAACGTTAGAACAACACCCTGGCCTACTGTTACCAGGGAGAATTAATGACCTCACCTCCCCAAGGCGACGACAGTCAGCCCCGCCAGCTCCTCCAGGCGCGGACTTTCCTCGCTCGCTCGCTCACTCGATCTCCATGGAAACGAGGTTAGGGGTTCGAGGCAGCGGGTAATCTAATCTCAGCATTTCAGCTGCGATGATACGCGAGGCCTGGAATGGTCAAAGAAATAATCTAATCACTGAGGAAATATTATTAACTTTTGAGATTAATATTTAATATCATAAAATTTTAGCCCACTTTATGATCAAACAACAAGGCTGGTTGTGTTATTATTATTATTATTAGTAGTAGTAGTAGTAGTAGTAGTAGTAATAATTATTATTTAAAACTTGATCATATGCAATAAGGTTTATTTATAATATTAATCTATTAGCTAATAGGTTACTAACAGGGCGTACTGTAGATGAGAGATTGTAGAGTATTACCTATTACAGGAAATTATGAGCCATAAAATTTTTAAAGCTGGTATGTTTTACATCGTACAGATAAAAAAAAAAATATATATATATATATATATATATATATATATATATATTAATGTGCAAGGTGACAGCAGACTTTTGGAGTGCTGTAAAATAAGCATCATTAAGATCCTTTCCTTTCCAAGAGCAGTTATGTGTCTTGCTCTTCTTCAATTTTTTTCTTTTTTGGTGGGATGAGAATGAGATTTTTAATGCTCCGTACTTAACAGACTGCAGCATAAAGCAGATCAGAGGGAACTGGAAAAAGTGAGTCAGAGAGCATTTATATATTTATTTCCACTCTGCTCTGGGCTGCATCTTATCGCTGTGTGTTCAGGGGATGAGAGAATTATGCAATCCAGATGCAAAGCTGTTTTTATTTAAATCAATCCTCGCTTTGCTCGATGGAGACGGCACCTTGACAAAAGCACTTAGCGGATCCGTGCACAGGTTTTTGATCAACGCACTACCTGAAAGAAAGGGATTAAAATGAAGTTGTTGTTTTTTTTTTTTTTGTCTTTGTTCAACATTTGAAGAAAAAAAAAAAAAAAAGAATCACTTCGTAAAAAAAAAAAAAAAAATTTTTTAAAAGGAGAAAAAGAAAATGACTTCGTAATTCTCTCCGCAGTTACAGCATGACAGACGTGGCCCTTTAGACATCCGCGGAGACGGGGCCGATCGAGGACCCCAATGAGAGGGAAAAACATAATCGTTTCATGTCAGCATCAGCTCATTTGCTATTCTCGCCCAACAGCATCAAACACCTCTAGAGTTATTAATACGGTCAGGGCCAGCACTGATGAAATGTAAATCTGTCAGACGTGCTGGGATCTGAATGAAATGAAACAAAAAAAGAAAGAGAAAGAGATGGACGGATGGCAGCGTGCCCGCGTCTCGCGGTGCGATGCTCAGAGGAGGACGTACCGTATTAACACGGGTCACCCTTGGGCCGAAAAGAGGTTTTCTATTATAGTTTGGGAAATATAAAATAATGACTTGGGCAGGTTGGAGAGGTCAGGGAGGGGACCAGCGACCGCACCAGGCATATAAAGCTAAGCCCTTTGCAGTAATGGAGGCTTTATGCCGGGATTACTGCCAGAGAGAGAGAGAGAGAGAGAGAGAGAGAGGTGCCGTTTTGATTGACAAGGCTTGAATAAGGAGAAATGGACTCAAGGTCAAGAGACATATCTGACATACTGTATAGAATAGGCGAAGAAGTGAATGTATGTGTGTGTGTGTGTGTGTGTGTGTGTGTGTGTGTGTGTGTGTGTGTGTGTGTGTGTGTGTGTATATTAATATTAATAAGATATTAATAAGAATATAATGTAAATGTAGATGATCCGTTCCAGCCACCCAAACAAATGACCAACGTTACAAATTTCCAACACTATAATCATATTTTTGCATATAAAACCAATCAAAGCATTTAGAGAAGACATGTAAATGAAGTGAAGAATAAAATAAAGAGACATCAAACCTCACTTGACCTTAATTTATCATTGCTCTGGACACCAAAAAAAAAATTCATTACAAATGAAACTGAAAGCGGCTCCCTTGACTTCTTGCTACCGTCCTTGCTAACATTCTTGGGTGCCATGTCCTTTATGTAATTACCCATAGTGAGTGCTTTCCGCTTGCTTTCGGTTCCGTCGCTCGTATGTCGAAAAACGAATTTCTTGCAAAATCTTTGCTCGTAAAATGAAAATTCGCGTGGCGGGACATTCGTATTCCAGGGTACAACTGTACACATATATACAGTATATGTGATAGGTTCATAGCATTTTCATTTGAATTCACTCACTCACTCATCATCTACACCGCTTAATCCTGTATTCCGTACAAGATAACTGACAGTCGTCAGTTGAAATTGTCATTGTCGCAAAGCAGCCTTACGGAATCAGAAGAAAATTAGGGAAATTTGTATGAAATGTGAAAAAAATGTGTATAAATCAAAATGATGAGCGAGCCGAGGCCGACGGTGCTGAGGGAAAAGCTCTCTGAGATGGCAATAGGAAGGAACCTTGAGGGGAACCGGACTCACAGGGAACCCAGCCTCATCTGGGTGATAACGGAGAGCTGGGATTGATCCGCACTCATACTGTGTGTCTGGAGGCTGGACGTTCAGTATAACAGGAGGAGATGTGTTTAAGTTCATATGGAGTCCAGTTGGTTACTGGAGGCTCGGCTTTTATCAGCTGTCAGCAGGGTGTGTTTATAAAAGCGGTCACAGTTATATGTGACAGTTTTTCGAAAAGGAAGCAAAGGACAGGAGAGGTTAAAGGTCAACCCGGTCTCGAGGCAATGAATATTCAAGTTTCAAAGCATTTCAAATGCATACTCGTGAGCACAGGAAGTGATGTTGCTGGTGCTGGAACACATTCGGTGGAGCTGCTGCGAATCTCAGGCAGGCCGTCGGGTCCGTTTTTACATCTCATTTGAGCGCGAAAAAAAGAATGGCGAGAATGTTCGGTGCGAACTTGCGCAGGTTTAAAAGCGTGACTCGATATTCAATTCTTTTAATCGATTCGGATCATCGAGTCAATGAATCGACTCCACCAAAAAAAAAAAAGCTTGATGAAATTGTGTGTGGGGGGGGGGGGTGATCATGGCGCAGCTTTCTACACTAGAGTAAATTACATTTCAGAGCATGTCACTGAGTTATTGAATTAATCCTCGTGCCAGGAACGAGCATGCTTTCAGAAATTAGTCTGTATCGATTTCCAAAAAACAAAGCACTGTAAAAGTCTTGGCTTATTGCTGGCAGTAGAGATGCCTGGCTCGCCGCTAACTCGCGGACCTGCAGCCCAACTTCTGTGCAATATTATACTCTAAAAAGTGACATGTTTCAGCAGTGACTCGTGCTGGCGGCTTTTTAAACTGAGCTTGACTTCGCTCCAACTTCATCATACACAACTCAACATTGTTCTAACTGTTTTTTTAAAGTTTTAAAGGATTTTCCATACATATATCAGGACCAAAATTTGCTTTTAACCAGACAATTTGTTTATAATTTATTTTGAACTCTACCGAACATTGTATGCATACTTTCAAAATAACATACCTAGATTAAGCTTATTTTAAGAGGTCTAAATTATTGCGACGTCATTCCCGTATGGATGTGGTCAAATTTACAAGTTATAAAAGTAATGAAAACTTTTGTTGTACCTGACATATCTGAAAACGCAAAGTCTGAAGCCTCCTCATTAACACACACTGGCAAGGCTTCGATATAAGCACATTTTTTAAATATAAAATTGTTTTTTTTTTTTTACATTGATCTATGCGTGTTTTCCGGCGTGTATCTGTGCCGCTTCAGTTTCAAGGCTTTAACTCACTCTCACTCACTCACCCATCGTCTATACCGCTTTATCCTGCGTGCCTGTTTATGACGGGGTGCCAATCCCTCACAAGGCACACACACATACACACTCATTCACACACTACGGGAAATTTGCGAATGCCAGTGAGTCTAATCTGCATGTCTCTGGACCGCGGGAGGAAACCGGAGCACCCGGAGGAAACCCGCCGAGCACGGGGAGAACATGCGACCTCCAGCAACACAGACCCCCGAGGCGTGACTCGAACCCCGACCCTGGAGGTGCGAGGCAACAGTGCTAATCCTTAGCATTGCTCATTTCTGAGATTATGTACTGTACATATAATAAATCGCACCTTCATATGCATGTGTAATTTAAAAACGTTAAGTTTAAACATCAACAATAATACTAGACTTTACAAATGCTACTCAATAGCAATAGAAAAATATGTGACTCCCCCAAGTGACTGAAAGGTGTACTGCAGGAATGAATGGGGACAATGGAGACTCGAATAAAATCTCCTACAGTACAACTCAGTGTTTGGGAAACAATGGTATAGACAGTGTAGTTGATAGAAATCGTCATGTCCTTGAGCGTCAAGAGGTTTGCATGAAGTTTATTTTGTTGGACTTACAGTATCATCAACCATGAGAGCAAAATTGTCCATAGCATTTGCATTACTAAAGCTGTTTCAGTTATAAGACACCATAGTAAAAAAAAAAAAATCCACCTCAATGGATTCCAAGTGTATCTTCAGGCTGTCGACATGGGGCCGTCCTCTGTAGGAGGACATCAGCTTGGATCAGACAGGTCATGGAGCAGAAGGGGTCAGGAGCAGTAGTATCTCAGGAGGTGCTTGTATGAGAATGAAATACAGAGAGAAAGCAAGCAGGGTCTACGGCTTCTGGCTGTGACGGCATAAGTAAAAAGCGAGAGCTAGCAAGAAGGAATGAGGGCTTGGGCACACCAAGCATGAAGCCATGGTTACTCTCGGGTACAGACCGTGACCTAGGAAAGTTAAATGTGAAATGTTTAACAGGAACATCTGTACAGCTGCTAATTCATGCAGTCGTCAAGCAGTCCGTAATGCGGCAGCCGTGCAAGGCGTAATGCAAATACAGGTCAAGAGCTTCACACATCAGAACGGGAGGAAAAAGAATCAGGATGTGGATTTGGTATGAATATGTCCAGAATCTCCTGAGATGTTCATGCACAATAACCTCAACGCGGAGTGGAGCCATGCAGTGAGCAGCATATTTGCAGCACAAACTCCTTCATGATGATGAGGATGATGAGGAGGACGATAAAAGGTCAACGAGATGAATAGCCAGAGCTGACAGACAGGCCGCACTTTGTTTATCTCTAATAATCACTTTTTACAACCATGCTGAGCAGAAAATTGAGCATCTCGAAATGCACAGCGCATCAACCCTTGAGGCAGTCGAGCTGCAAAGGCAAGAAGACCAAATCAGATTTCCGTTCTATCAGCCAGGACCAGCAAGAAGATGTTTCAGAGATACTGTAGGAAAAACTCGCTGCCTGTTCTTTTGTTTCCAGTCTTCAACTGCATTGAGGTTTTTTTTTTTTTTTTAACTCAGATTTCTTCCTGTTGATGTGAAGTTTGGGTGAAAAAAGTGATACTATATGACATCTTAGGATGCGGCAATACCTGGGGTGTCGTTCAATTTAACTACAGTTTGGTAGGCCTTAAAGCTCAGAGCACTTTAGCCATTATTTGTTTTGCTGTTTTTTTTTTATAAACATACAGTATCTAGAGCTCAGGATTGTGCAGTACAGAGTGACGTATGCTTTTATTCAGCACAAAATAGGCAACGTGATGAACTGAATTTTAGTACATTTTAACCAACTATACAAACATGACTGAGCAGAACATTTGAAAATGGGTTACAAGGGGAGAAACAGCACAGATTCACATGTTCAAATGTTTTTATTGTTGTTGTCAGCGGTTTCTAATATTATAATAATAATTATTGTAATAATCGTCATCATCGCCATCGTCTATACCGCTTTATTCTGTATTCAAGGTCTCGTGGACCTGGAGCCTATCCCAGGAGACTTACACCCTGGACAGGGTGCCAATCCTTCGCAGGGAACACACAGACACTCACTCACACACTCATTCACACGAACCAGGACCCTGGAGGTGCAAGGCGACAGTGCTAACCACTGCTATTATATATAATATCATTTTTATTTTTATTTATTTACATATTTTTTTCCATTATTGACCTAGAGTATGCTGTGTTGCCGGCACAGATCGGTGCCGGTTGAGTTTTAAGGGTTTAAATAGGAGTACAGTGGAACCTCGGATTGCGAGTAACGTGGTTTACGAGTGTTCCCCAAACCGAGCAAAGATTTTTTCTAAATTTTTAGTCGGAAACCGAGCAAGTATTAGTTCACGAGCGCCGAGTATCATGTATCACGCATGCGGCTCTTATTTTGACACCAAGCGTCACTCTCTCACCTCCCTGCACCTACGCGCACCAACGGAAACACTTATCTATCAGGATTTATTTGTACTTTTTTTTTTTAAGATAAAGTGCAGATTAATTTGTTTTATTTTCATTTTATAGATTGTATTAATTATTTTTATGTATTTATTTTTTGGGGCTGTGGAACGAATAATTTGAGTTTTCATTATTTCTTATGGGAAATGATGACTTGGTTCACGAGCGTTTTGGAACATGAGCCCACTTCCGGAACGAATTTTGCCCGTAATCCAAGGTTCCACTGTACAACAAACCAAACCTGAAAATTGTAGAAACATCAGACTTCATCGTCTAGACTGCTTTTTTCTACGGGCTTGGAGCCGATCCCAGGAGACTTAGGGCACGAAGCGGGGTATACCCTGGACAGGGTGCCAATCCATTGCGTGGCACACACACACACACACACACACACACACACACAAACTAGGAGCAATTTGGGAATGGCAATTAGCCTAATCTGCATGTCTTTGGACTGTGGGAGGAAACCCACCAACATGTATAAGAACATGCAAACCTCCATGTACCTGAGGCAGACCTGAGATGGGACTCGAACCCCGACCCTGGAGGTGCAAGGCAGCAGTGCTGACCACAGCAACACTGCGCCACCCATTTAGGGAGGTGCAAGATATTTTCACTAGCAGTGAACGAAGTAAAATGTGTCGTTCCTGATTAATTTTAAAGAACTGTTTTAAATTTCGTGCACAATACTAATTATGTTCGTAGTGAGATATTCATATGACGTCGGTCCCTAATTTAGTGTTGCGTCTGCACGGCCTGTAAAGCATTAAATAAAGCATGTGTATAAAAATCTGGAGTTCGACTCCACAACCCTGAATCCTCTAAATGACTACAGCGAGCGCAGACTGGAGGTCCCTGGAGGTACGAAGTGCAGTGTTTTGAGATGTAAACATCTGAGGAGCTCGTGTGTTTATATACAGAGCTTTGGCTGCCGAAAGGCTCATTTACCCTGGGATGTGTCTACAGACTCCCCTGGGGTCGATGCTTTGTGTGTTAGTGGGAGAAAAAGATTGCACACAGGAGCAAAGAGGAGCAAAGAGGAGCAAAGAGGAGCTCCGCGGGGGCCGCTGAATGTTTACAGCGAAAGGACCTTCCGACACATCCGGCTGAGTTTGGAAGCAGGAAAGCAGGAGCGGTCAGGAAGGTCCAGAGTCGTTATTCCGAGATCAACCCGAACCGGACAGTTGCTCGGTACCGCCTTAGGCACCTCGTTCCCATTTCGTTTCACTGCTGACTCGTGCAGGTTCGTACCAACACCCAATCAATTCGAATGCATTACCGAGATCGGCACCGTTTGGAGCTTCATCTCATTTCAAAACTTTCCGGTTGATTGGACATGACTATGTTGTGTTCAATTACATTTTGTGCTGTTATTTCCTTATGGAGTGATTTCCAGCACCAAGTGTGTGAGGTATAACCTGCCATGTAATCTCAAGTCTGAATAATCGAACAGCTCTCCTCACTCAAGTGAGTTATTCGTTTGTAGCGTGTACAGACACTTTAATCACTGAACCGTTGTTTTGGGTCCACATGGTTAAAGACTACTGTTTAATTCCAAGTTTTCAATCTTCGAAATGTCTTCTAATGGCACCCGAATATTTTCTAGCACACAGGCTGTTTAAAAGGGAACATGTAACTTTCACCACCAAGTTCTTTAGTCACCACTTTTTTTTTTCTTTTTTTTTTTTTTTTTTTTACAGTGTTAGTGCATTTTTCTACAGTAATTATCCCCTAGAGAGGGTACAAGGCTGTTGTTTAAGATTTTGCTATGTGGAAGACGTTCTTCTCACTTGGGCAAACTTATGAAATCTTTAAAAAAAAAAAAAAAAAAGAAGAAGAAGAAGGAAGGGAAAAACAGAAAAGAAAATATCTTTTGGCTGCAGTAATAACGCGCTTGTTGGGGATGTTTAAATGCCGACCGAAGTACCAGTGCTTGCCCAGATATCCTGAGCCGAGCCGTATGGGTGAAGCGTAGGAAAAATAGGACAGATGCAGTCTTGACAAATTTATTCTCAGATTTGAAGTAACATCTGTACCAGCAGAAAAGTTTTTCAGTAATGTCGTGACAGCCTGCCAAAGTTTCATAATCTTTCCAAAAACATTCATTATTGCAGATTTACGAGACACTAATCTCTTTATAATTAGATTTTACAATTCTTACTCAGGACCGAGCAACATTTTACCACTTCTTGTTAGGACAAACACTATGCAATATACTTAGAGTACCGTTCGGTTCCTAGCTTTAACTAGCGCTAGGGGATTCTCTTCATCAGGGCTTGCAGCAGAATATTGAATTTAGCACTGTCACACTGAACCCCCTCCAGGGTCGGGGTTCGATTCCCACCTCGGAGTCTGTGTGCATGGAGTTTGCATGTTTTACCTGTGTTTGATGGGTTTCCTCTGAGTACTCCAGTTTCCTCCCACAGTCCACATGCAGGACCTGCACAAATTCCTTCACTCATCGTCTACGCTGCTTTATCCTTTATAGAGGGTCGTGGGGGCCTGGAACCTATCCCAGGAAACATCCAGGGTACACCATGGATGGGGGGGCCAATCCATCGCAGGGCACACACACACACACACACACACACTCATTTACACACTACTGGCAGTTTGAGAACGCCAATTAGCCTGATCTGCATGTCTTTGGACTGTGGGAGGAAACTGGAGCACCCTGAGGAATGCAACCTCCCAACGCACACCGAACCCAAGGCGGGAATCAAATAGCGACAGCGCTAACCACTACACCACCGTGCCGCCACCAGGACAAAATGTTTAATATTATAATATATCCTGCAAATACATCTTATTAAGAAGAAGCATTCTTTAATAGACAGTGCTGTTAGTATTCTTAAACATCTTACCACCTACTGTAGATACCTCGACATACGGTTAGCAAGCATTTAAAGAAAGAAAGGTGTAGGCCTTTCTTATATTTTCAGGATATTATGGCCAGTTTGCCAGTGTTTGCAAGTTTGTACAAGTTTATATGTTTGCAAGTTAAATTCAGCATGAAATCAAAAGAATGTGCGATGTACAGTACTTACAGTACCGTAGCTAATGGTACTTTTGCACCGTTACATCCCTGTACAAAATAAGCAGTATCACTATTACAGCATAACCTTCCATATAACATCATCTCAAGTCAAATCAAGTGTGTAAAGTGGGTTTAGCGCAGTGGGTAAAGCGCTCGCCCTATCATCCGGAGATCGCTAGTTCGAATCCCGGGTGGTGCTGTAACCTCTCGCAGCCGGAGGTCTAGAGAGAGCTGATTGGCCGAGCTCTCTCAGAGGGGAGGGATGAGAGGTACATAGTGCTCCCACATTAATCACGGCTCTACAGCCAGTCAGGGGCGTCTGTGAGCTCGCGCAGCGGAGGGAGCGGATAGCGCTGTCCTCCGAGTGTGTTACGCCGCCCCCAACGGTGCGCGAGCGAGGAGTTCGAAAAGATGCGGTCGGCTGGCGTCACGTGGTTCGGAGGAAACACGTGATAGTCTTCGGCCCTCCCGGCTGAGTGGTAGTAGTAGCCTTAATGTGGGAGCCCCCTAGTGACGGGGAGGAATTGGACACGACTAACTTAGGGAGAAAATCGGGGGGAAAAAAAAAAAAAAAAAATGAACTACAGTAGCAAACTTAGAGACCTGATTAGCCGGCTAGCTTGGACAAGACTGATTGACATTTTAAGTTAACAGGGAACTATCTACATTTTTTTTTTTTTTTTTTTTTTACCAAAGAGACAACATAAAGTGCACGTGCACAAATCTGGTGGACAACTGGTACACACTCCCAGTGGATGTAGAAACAGCACTGCGAAATAGACTTTTACTTATTCCCATGTTGAAGTTTATTTCACGTTTCAAGTATGGTGAAAATACGGCATACTGCAGGATACAACCCACTGCCGAAGCTCGAAACGCTCTACAAACCCCTACCGTCACACAAACCCTGCAAAGGATTATTTCGGTTTTCATAAACAAGCACTTAAACCGTTCGGACTTGACAGTCGTTTTCTCTTTCCGTTATTTAAACATCGAAGGACTCGATAATTCATTGATTCGTGTCTTTAAAACGTTTCGGGACAATTTGGAGGTTAATATATCCCAGCTTAGCTGTTGACGACCTTCACTCTCTGGCTTTGGCTGAGAGGATTTGTCTTTAGCGTCTAGCTCTGGTGTCCTCAACTGCTAGCCCAGCGCTGCTGACTTGGACCTTACCTAAAGCTCAGCCAGCAGGAAGAGTGCAGTGCCAGAAGGATTAGAAGAGCTCAGTAACAAAGACTGGCACACACACTGCTGGAACAGGCCGCTTAGAGCGTGTCAACTCCAGGACTTCTGCTGGAAAAACATACTAAGGAGGAGCTGTCTACTGTTAACTGAAGGACTGACGCTTTTTGAGGGGTGGAGAGAATGAATAAAGTTGTAAATCATGGTTTCTTAGCTTGTAAATCCATGGGTCTGGTGTGTGTGTGTGTGTGTGTGTGTGTGTGTGTGTGTGTGTGTGTGTGTGTGTGTGTGTGTGTGTGTGAACCGCAGTGCGAGTGGGATGTCAAGGAGGCGTAGCTTGTCTTAAACACACAAAAAGAAAAAGTTGATCCAGACCAGTTTAAACCGGTTAATGCGATGAGGAACGAGATGATGCCACTTGCAATATATTGCGTTAAAGCAGAGCAGCTTCTGACCTCTACTGGGATTGGAAAAGTAATTGCAGTTGGCTAAACACTCAAACTCAGAAACCTAATAAAAAAATAAACTCTCGGGAGCTTCCACGCTTTTATTCCTTCTGTTTCGCCAGCTCTCATTGTTCATTGACCTTTTGATAGCTGTGTGTGTTCGAGTCCATAAAACCTGGTATAAAACAGGACTCGGTGATGTTCCGCCTCCCCCTCCAGGGCGAAGAAAGGCTAATGTGAGAACTGCAGGGAGAGAGAGAGCAGGGCGTCGCGAGGGCGAGACGCCAAGCGCTGCAGCCACTAATGGTGTACATTCAGTACAGCCTCAACCGCACTCCGATCCCTCCAATAAAAATCCCAGTCCTCCATTCTTAGCCTGCAGAAAGTGACACTTTATTGACTAGCCATCGACCGCTAGGTGCTGGGGATGATGTTTCTCTCCCTCTCTGCCTTTCCTTTCCTCATACGCCCAGGGTCTCTCGTCTCCGAGCACTACCCTCTGCCCAGGCATCGGTTTCATGTTGACTTTTTTGGGGGGTCGATTTGTTTCTCCATGTCTTTTTACATCAACTTTTCTCTCTCTCTCTCTCTCTCTCTCTCTCTCTCTTGCCAACTAAGTGTTCTGAGTTGTTGTGAACATAACATATGATCTAATAGGCTGTTTATGTCAGTACTAGGTATGACATGCAAGTTTGGGCAACTGGGCAGACATTTTTGTTTGTTTGAACAAATCACTTAAGCATCCTACTAGTGCCTATGACTACTGATTGCACAACTATAAAACACACAAATAGCAAGACCATGAAAGCCATAACCCCAACATAAAAATAAAATGCATGCTTGTTAGGCGGCGCAGTGGCTTAGTGGTTAGCCCTGTTGACTTGTACCTCCACGGTCAGGGTTCGATTACTGTCTCAGGGTCTGTGTGCGTGGAGTTTGGTGGGTTTTCTCCGGGTACCCCGGTTTCCTCCGACAGTCCAAAGGCATGCGGAATTGGCGTTCCTGTGGACAGAGCCCTGCAATAGATTGGCACCTCATCAAGGGTGTACCCCGCTTCGTTCGCGCTAAAGCGGTATAGACGACGAGTGAGGGAGTGCATCTTTGTTCTACCTCCTGTACTGGACCTTCCAGAAGAATCCTACACAGAAGCAGCTTCGTGCCCCTTCCCTGTTACACCCAACAGCGTGCTTTGCACCCGATCTGGTTCGTGTCGGAACACGAATGAGGATTTCATTTCTCTCCTCGTTCTCCCACTCTAATCCAATCGATGAAATGATATCCCTATTCCGACCTCCTCTCCATGCTCCGAGTGTCTCTGCCTGCATTTTGGCAGTTGTCTGCCATTTTGGAGCACTCCACAAGAGCCGCCAGCCGATGAAGAAATGGGCCTCGGGAGCACTCCACAAAATGAGACGGCCTCGCACAGTGACTCTCTTGTCAGCCGATTGCCATAATTACATGTGCAAATGGATTATTGGCGACATCCTTATGGTGTGTCAGGCGTGCATAGGAAATAGTGGTTTCCTAGAATACTGTATCTAGCAGAACTGGGCCACTTGTGAAGCACTGACTGGGTCAAAAAGGACGTTTAATGAGTCGTCTGTGCTCGGGAATTAGCAGTGAGGAGCAGATTGGAGTGTACTAGCCCGAAAGTCTTTTTTTTTTTTTTTTTTCTTTTTCTTTTTTTGCCAAAGAAATTTGAAATATATTTTCTGCATGAAAACTTTTCCTCTTATTTATTTATTTATTCATTTATTTTTTGAATAAATCTCCTCCTAAGGTTCAGGTTTTCCAAGCAAATTGCGCAAGAAGATTCCATTCAGAGTGTTCAGAATCGGGTTACACACATGCTTACGTCGGCTTTCCACCGTACGTTTATCACTGGGTTCCTCACTAGCCTTATTAAAATTGCATCTAAGCCTCCAAGGACGTTTCTTGACAAACGAGACATGTTTTTTTTTTTTTTTTTTTTTGGTAGGGTCACACCCCTTGTATAATTAGAAGAAGAAACGAAGGTGGACTGGGGGTCACAGTGGCTTATTAGTTAGCATTGTTGACTTGCACCTTCAGGGTCCGGGTTCGATTCCCATCTCGGGGTTCTGTGTGCATGGAGTTTGCATGTTCTCCCTGCGGTTGGTGGGTTTCCTTACAGGTGCTCCGGTTTCCTTCCGAAAAACTAGATTAGATTTATTGGCATTCGTAAGTTGCCCATATGTGTGTGCCCTGCTATGGATTGGCGCCACATCCAGAGTGTACCCCGATCTTGTGTGTCTCCTGGGATAGGGTCCAGGCTCTATAGACTGAGTGAGTGAATTAATGTGGACTGGAGACAGAACGTTCTTTGCTCTGAATTGTAAAACATGAACAGCTACAGTGATAAGATTCTAGTATTCTGCCTAAATATCGTTAGATCAATAGGCTGAGTTGCAGTTACTACATTGATCAGCTATAAAATGAAAAACATTAAAACCACCTAGGGTGCCGTTTGTTATGCCGGTTTTGTCTATTTGTATGGCTTCATATACATTAACTGATGGTTGAGAAGTGAAATCCGGGAAGAGGTCACTCGATTTTGTTTTGGAGTTCGGTTTTTAAGTAGAGTTTAAGATGTCACACTCTACTGTACTGCATGCCAGAACCCATCAGTGTAGCATGACCTACAGGCACAGCATCCTCTCGTCTGTGTCAGCATTGTGCTATTGATCGTGCAAAATATCCTGCCCCCTTCACTCTGCCCCAAAGCTTTTTCGACCCCTCCATGTGCATCAAGGGTTCGATTCTGTTGTATCCCAAGTATCACATCTTGGAAGATTTAAAAGCCCAGCTTTTTGCATTCGCAACCCACAGTGTGCTAACAGTGTAAATGTTCAGTCCTATCATTAAATCAGACATCGCCATGAATTCATCATTAATTCCCTTATCATCTATACGCCTTTATCCTGCTCTTGGGGCGCGGGGGGTCCGGAGCCTATTCGAGGAGAACTTAGGGTACGAGCCGGGGTACCAAACCATCGCAGGTCACACACACATACATACTACAAGCAATCTGGGTACGATTACAATTAGCCTAACATGTATGTCTTTAGTGTGTGGGAGGAAACCATGCGACCCCTAGACGGGATTTGAACCCAGGCCCCGGAGGGTCAAGGCGAGACGGTGCTAACCACTAAGCCACCGAGGCACAGCCATGAATTCATAGAGTTTTTGTTTGTGTTTTTGTTTTTGTTTTCTAATGTGTAGCTCAGTGGTTAGGGCATTGCACCACTGATCAGAAGGTCCCAGGTGCAAACCCCAGAACTACCTTGAACATGGCCCTTAACCCTCAACTCCTCAGATGTATAATGAGATACAGATGTAAGTCGCTCTGGATAATGGTGTCTGCCAAATGCCTTAAACCCAAGTTCATTAAGTCCGGTTAATGACCTGCAGGAAGAGTAAAAAGGTGAACGCCGCATCGATCGCTTGTAAAATTTCATCCGTGTTGTTGTCAAAATAATGCGTAGAGCTTTCGACCACACGGAAACCTAGACACTCGCTTTCTCTCCCGTTATGAAGGTCATTTTTTTTCCAAACAGAGTGTCTGCCAGATAGGTAACCACTATTCATCACGTATGTGACAGATTCTGTGAAGCTTTATCATCTGTCACTCTTTGTGCCTCTCTCTCTCTCTCTCTCTCTCTCTCTCTGCTTCTCTTCTTTGTTTCACCACATCCACAACACCTGATGAATCCTGTCTCATTTACAGCAAACCATTTTCACTTTCTGTACTAATGATTTGGAATCCAGTGTTCATGTTAGCAGAGTTGAAAGCATCATAAATCATTTAAAAAAAATTTTTTTTCTTCCCCCTTTCAAATCCAGCCCTGCACATTTTTAAGGGTATGTTCGTTACTAAATATAAACCACGGAAGCAATTATCTGCGGCAAGGTTTTAATCTCTAATGAGCATCAAAGAGTGTTGACCTAAATGTTAAATGCAGCTTAGCATAGCCTAGATTGTGAGTTGCCGGCTTTTGCGAACTCCTCGACTCTTAATTCTTAAATGGAGCAGTGTGGGATGAAAGCAGCGGGGGTGAAAGCAGCGATCGACCGCGCTTCTGGTCAGCGGAGATCGATACGAAGAGAGCAGCCATCTAGCAGCAAGGAAATAGGGATAATTGTTACATCTTCTCCCTTCCTTCTTCTTCTCACCCCCCCCCAACACGGTCCATGGGATTTGCCCTGCCCTTGGGGAAAGGCAGCATACCTATTTTAATACGCTCGAATCTGCTCGAAGGCTCGAGTTGTAGATTAGACGCTAATCCCGAGGCGGCTCAGTTCTCGTGTCAGACAGGGCAGCGGATGCGCTAAGCTTGAACTCCGGATCGGTTAGCCTCGCGGCTCGCGCGTGTACCGCGCCGCACGGAACGTATCGATCGCAAACTTCAGCTGTCACGAGGGTCTGCTGGGTGCGTGACGAACAAATGATGTCGAGTCGTTCCGAATAATACTAATATCAAATTGGGTTGCAAATCAATTACCGGCCAGTTTCTAATAAAACAATACAGTTCGGTTTCAATCGCAGCGTCAAGGAGCTCGCCGGTATCGTTTCACTGGAACAACGCTCCTGCGGTTATTCGATTTGGTAGAAGAGATTGACTGCCGGTTATTTGAAACAGTCTTTCTTTTATTTTCTCTCTTTTGTTTTTTCCTTGTGATGGTGATGGATACTTGCCCTTTTGACCAGAAAGGACAATCTGAGGTATTTTCAGCCTTGTGGTTATTTCAGGATCGTTTTCATGGCTCGAGGTCTTTCTGCTCGGTGTTATAAATAAAATTTAAAAAAATCTAAACCTGATGCAGTAACACTTTGGAAGAAAAAGTTTGTTTGCCTTTGAGAATGTTATTAGTGCGCATTAGTATCGTGGCGTTTTTTTTTTTTGTTTGTTTGTTTGTTTGTTTGTTTGTTTGTTTTTTCTCGGATATTAAACATGATTAAAGGTTACAGGTTAATAAATCAGCACCTAATCACGATCTTGATTATCTTGATTTCTTTTTTTTTTTTTTGGCATACAGTATGTATATACTGTATATTACGGTATCTGTTATGTCTCGATATACAGTAAATAGTCGACTTTCTCGGCCGTGTGCGGTTTTGCTCGCTCCTGGTTTTAACCTTGTGACCTGCTGGAGATTCATCAGCAGACAGACATCACGACACACAGGTCTCAGTTTACAGCCAGAACAGGGACAGATAATCCTGATCATGATCAGGGTCTTACTAACCGTGTTTGCTCTGCCAAGTCCTGGAGAGGCAACAAGAGCTGAAAGAATAACACGGGGTCAGAGAATAACCTCGAGAAAGACGAAACAAAGTGAAGGGAAGTTTGTTTAATCTGCTTTTTCCGGGCACGGCGTCTGGAGCACCATGGACACATAGACGTATTTAAAAAAGAGTGCGAATATTTTTACCCTCGCTGATCAGTGATACCGGCTTCGATGCAAAGGTGAACAAGGTTGAAGAATAAAATCCAGGCAGCGGATGTACTGACGTGGAACTCAGACAGACACTTCAAAAGCTTTAAGAGAAAGAAGCGAGTCTTCCCCCAGACCAAACAAGTGCACTTTACGATCCAAACAGACAAAACTTCACAGTTACAGACATCTGGCAGAAAAAGAGCTCGATCGTCCAAAGGTCGCTTGCGTCACTCTCTTCCTCAGACCTCGCTCCTTCAAGAAAGAGAACACAATTTAAATTCCACTGCATGCGGGATTGCTTTCCTGCCCGTCCGCTGATGGGGGCCAGTATGTGATAGTGAGCGGCCTTAAGCTCCAGCCACTCGCGGGAAGCCGCCGTCTGAGCAGCAAGTCAGAACTCATCAGGAAGGAATGAGGAGAGAGGCTAGAAAAAGATCAGTGGGGGATTTTGACCAGACTTGAGATTGCTGAGAAGAGACAAAGGGGGAATTGGAATTGTGTCCTGCCGCATTGTGTTGCTGTGCTTTTTAGGTTTTTTTTTTGTTTGTTGTTTTTTGTCTTTCCCGTCGCACTTATAAGCGTCCTACCATGACTTCCTGGGTAATTATTCCCCCGTATTGCATGCACCCTTATTTGATTCTTATAAAATTGCCTCTTGTCCTCTGTGTGCGCCTCAGCAGGGAACGAGGGCTCGGCCGAGAACGGACAGAAGGAGACGTCCACCTGCGATATCTGCCAGTTCGGGGCTGAGTGTGACGTGGATGCAGAGGATGTATGGTGAGTCCAAAAAAAAAAACAAAAAAAAAAATGATCTCACTATTGCAGAATCGTACATCTGTGATTGACAGCGTTGTTTTTGCCAGAATGTCTAATGAATGTTTTTGTCAGGAGTAAGTACAGCAGCAAGTAGTTAGTGTAGTGTTTGTTTTTCCACACTGGTGACTTTCTCTAGTTTCCTTGATAGGGTTGATGTTACAGTTGGCATTGGAAGACTTTGCAAAGCACCAGAATGTAATCAAATGCTCCGCGTTTGCTTATCTCAGGGCAAACTGGACCAGTGCTTTGTATTTACAGGTCACACTCAGGAGAAAGCAATTTAAACCTTACCTCATGTGGAATTGTTTTTCAGCCCATTTACTGTACTGATGTAGACTAATAGGTGATATTGAGCTGCAGTGGTATTAAAGTGTACGGCGAAGCATACTGTTATGTAACTCGTTTTTTTTTTGTTTTTTTTTATGGTAAAGGGTAAAAACACAATGACAGATTAATAGGATTATTATACAAATGATTTAACTGACAATAACTAATACATATACAGAATAGTGAGAATAAAACTAAGCGGTATCTGTAAAAAAAAATTTATTCATTGTTAGTTATTATAATAGTAAGCATGCTATATAAGAGTAGCTATTATGCAGATATTTATTTATTTATTTATTAAATAAATGTGAAAATTTATCTAATAAATATGAAAAACGTCATCATATGAAAAAATAGTAAAAAAAAATAATAATTCTACATTAATCACATTTTAACGCATTAATATTGACAGCCCTCATGCATATATATATGTGTGTGTGTGTGTGTGTGTGTGTGTGTGTGTGTGTGTGTGTGCTCACCTGGTCCAATGTATATATAATAGCTATATGATTATTCTACTGTATAGTCAAGGTGTGTTTAGCCCACGCTAACATTATATCACATTTTTTGACATTTTAGAGAGAGAGTCTTGTGTTTAAGCACCTATTACAGTTTCATTCGGTTATGCTTGCAAGGAAAAAGTAAAGATTGTTAGTGATGGATTTTTCACCCAAGCAGACAAATTTACCAAAGCAACTCGGGTACGAAGCCAATAGTGACTCTGTCTAATCAGTAAGACTCCAAGGGCACCAACTGCTTTTCCAAGTACTCAGGACAATCTGCCCCAATCTGCCATTAGCCCCCGATTTGATATGACACAGCAGGACATGCTGGCTTCAGCTGGCTGACAAATAAATCCTTTGCACTTTAGCAGCCCAATGGTCAAACTCGGGGACGAAAATAACTGCAGTTCTGAGTAATGGTACATCATCGACCAAAAACTAAAAATATCTGATGCAGCGAAACAATTGAATTCCATTTTTGAATTTTTGCAATGTTCATGACTCTACAAACAGTCTCTTATCATATAATAATTTACACCAATCAGCCATAGCATTATGACCTCTGACAGTTGAATTAAACTCCAATTATATACCAGCAAACTGGTGACAGGATCATGACCACCCAAGGCTCACTCGTGCCTGCAGGGCCAAAGGCCAGCCCGCTCGGTCCAATCCCGCAAAAGAGTCAATACTGGCCACAGTAGAAACGCCCCAGAACACCCAGTGCACCACAGCTAACCATGAACGGGCCCCAGCATCAACCGACTCAGCCTCCAAACTCCTCAGATAAAAATCCTATCCAGCATCATTTTCTCAAGTACAGTAGTACCTCTGCATTCGAATTTAATCCGTTTCGGAGGTGAGTTCGTAATGCAAAACGCATTTTCCCATAGGAAATAATGTAAATGCAGATAATCCGTTCCAAGTACCCAAAAATATTACCAACACAGATAAACCTTGGATTACAAGCTTAATGCTTTTGCTTTACATGCACGCACACACATGGTCACGGTGTTATAATAAACAGAACACGCCTGCTCGCTTCAGCTCGGTTCACTTTGTACGCTCTAGCAAATTCTTTGCAAAATGTCAACAACAAAAGAAATTGACGAAAGTTCATTAGGGACCCATTAGTATGCCGAGATACCACTGTACTTGAGTTTTGCAAGAGTATCACTTCTTCCTTTGAGTTCATGTGCACTTCATGCAATACCACTGGAATGGAGTATGGAGCAGAAATTTAGCAGAGGAAAAAAGCTGTCTAATTTATGTGTTTTCATTTATTGTTCTACATTAAAGCTTTACAGAATTAAAAAGTTATAGGAATAAATCACGGTCAAAAGTATAGTATTATAATCATCAGTCTGTCCCTGATGAACAAACCAAGGCGACAGAGGCAGGGCAGGAAAAAAACTCCCTCAGATTACATTAGAAAGAAAAGGAACCCGACTCAACAGAGAACAGAGAACCCATAGTAATTTGGGTCGAGTTTGTATCAGTCCTAGGTACAAAACAGTTTGTGGGAATTTCAGTCCTATTGAATTATTGAGTGAATGCAGTCACACACCATTACAGAAAAACTGCCTACATCAGCCGAGTCCAAGACCATCTTCATGGTCACGTAGAACTGTCCTCAATCACCACATGCATCCCAAGCAGATCATACGGCGCCCTCCTCTGCAGCAAGCCAGAGGCCTCCAAGCATTATTGTGTTGTCTGAGACATGCAACTTAAACAATCAACAATGCAAGTTACAGTGCTGGGATAAAGTATTTGCCCACTTCAGTATTACACAAAGACAACCCGTGTAAACACAAAACGCAGTTTCATTGATTTTATTTAATAAGGGAAAAAGGGCCAATTACTGCCAGACCTGTTGAATCAAGAAATCACTTAAGCAGAACCTGTCTGATATAGTGAAGCATGCTAAAATATCAACAACAACAAAAAAACATGATCTAAAGAAATTGTTCAGAACAGATGAAAAACTAAATAATTCATATGTATCAGTCTGGAAAGGGTTACAGAGCCATTTCCAAGGCTTTGCCACAGTGAGAGCCATCATCCTCAAATAGAGGAAATGTGGAACAATGGTGAAGCTTCCCAGGAGTGGCCGATCTACCGAAATTGCACACAACAACAACTCGTACAGGAGCACATAAAAGAATCCAGAACAACATCTAAAGAACTGCAGTTGCCTCAGTTAAGCTCAGTGTTCAACAATAAGAAAGAGACTTGGGGGCAAAAATGGCATCCATGAGAGAGAGCTCCAATGTGAAAAGCTACTGCTGACCAAAACGAACAAAAGGGCTTGTCTCAGATTTAACAAAAAACAACTTGATTATTCTCAAGACTTTTGGGGAAATTTTCTTTGGACTGATGAGATGCCCTGTTACACCTCATAAAACTAATTAAGCATTTCATAAAAAAAAGGAATATAATTCCGACAGTCAAGCATGGTGATGGTAGTCTGAAAGCCTGGGGCTGCTTTGCAGCTTCAAGACCTGGACGACTCGCCATAATTGATGAAATCATGAAACATCTGTGCTTTACCAGAAGTCCTGAAGGAGAATCATGACCTCAAGCTCATGTGCACTTGGGTTGTGCGGCAGGACACTGATCCAGAACACACCAGCAAGTCCACCTCAAAATGGATGCTTTATTAAAGTTAAGATGGGCTTAAATCTGATTGAGAGCCTTAAACGGGCCATTCATGCCCAAAAACTCTCAAATGTGGATGAATGAATGCAAAGAAGAGTGGGCCAAAATTCTTCCACAGCGATGTGAAGGACACACATTTGCGAATACTTGATTGCAGTTGTTGCCGCCAGGGTTGGCACAACCAGTTATTAGGTGTACGGGGCAATTACTTTTTCGGCCAGACGGCTTCTTTTTTTTTTTTTTTTTGCTTTATAAATGAAATCATCATTTAGAAAGTGCATTTTATATTTACTTGCGATAACCGGGTGTACTTAAGTGTAGCATTTTGATATAAAATCAGGACTTGGACAAATACTTTTTCATGGCACTTTACACAAAATATAATGGGTAATTAGATAATAATTCTAAAATTCTTCTTGGGAAAAATCTGCCATTAGTGCTGTCCAATCAAATCGAAAATCTCAGTGCTTGAATATCAGACTGCGAGTCTGACTCAAGTACTCTGACTCAAGCTCCAGCAATAACCGTGTGAATTGAATCTTTTGATGAGATCCTGCGATGTTCCATGTGTGCTATGCAGTTAACATTTTAAATTGGTCCCTGAATGCTTCTTTGAAACTCAAAGCCTGACATGAGATGGATGATTGATTAGCAAGCGTATCACATAGGATGCAGGAATGAGGGAGATAATGACAGTTTCATCTCTGTTAATGGAGCCAACTTTGCTCTACATCATCAAGAGCTCATTGATATTCAGCAGGTTTCGCAGGGAACCCTTGTCTCGCAACAGCAGGCAATCAGCACAATCAAGCCCTGTAGAGGTCATCAGACATTCTGCTTTGCTAACAAACCTTGTCAGTGGGAATTTTGTACAACTAATTATTTTGATAGTTAAACTAACTGATTTGTATTCTGGCCTCCTGGCTTGGAAATAGATCAGCGTGATGGTTCATGTCACTAAATAAAATGGATTGACATATCAGTCAGGGGCCGTTTTCCAGATTTTAACCCAGTAATCCTGCTGTCTTTTGAACCCTGCTGATTTTTTCTTCTTTAATCAAGAAATGTGTCTGTGTGGGGCCTTCCGTACAGACTAGAGACAGAGAGCTAACATGGAGTTAGGCATTGTGAACCTCTACATAAGAGAAGTCTGACTACAGGGAGTAGGACAATGAAACTGAAACACCAATTTAGTGTTGGAGGTTTCATGGCTAAATTTGACCAGCCTGGTGGCCAAACTTCACCGATTGCACATTCCACCAGTAAGAGCAGAGTGTGAAGGTTTAATTAGTAGAGTAATAGCACAGTAAAATATTGCAATGCACACAACATTATGGGAGACATATCAGAGTTCAAAAGAGGACAAATTGTTGGTGCTCGTCTCGCTGGCGCATCTGTGACCAAGTCTTTGTGATGTATCAAGAGCCACGGTATCCAGGGTAACGTCAGCGTACCACCAAGAAGGACGAACCACATCCAACAGGAGTAACTGTGGACGCAAGAGGAAGCCGTCTGAAAGGGGTGTTTGGGTGCAAACCCGCATTATATCCAAAAAACATAAAACCATAGCTGCCCAACTCACTGCAGAATTGAATGTTCACCTCAACTCTCCTGTTTCAACCAAAACTGTTCATCAGGAGCTCCACAGGGTCGATGTACACGGCCGGGCTGCTACAGCCAAACGTTTGGTCACTCGTGCGAATGTGAAACATGTATTGATCTCTGTTGCATGCCCAGAGTGAATCATGGGCAAAATCATGCCATTCCCTAGGCCCAATACTTGTACTAGATGGGCTGCCAAGGACTACCGAACCATTCTGGAGGACCATGTGCACCCAATGATTTAAACATTGTATCCTGAAGGTGATGCCGTGTATCAGGATGATAATGCACCAATACACACAGCATGACTGGTGACAGAGTGGTTTGATGAACATGAAAGTGAAGTTGAACATCTCCCATGGCCTGCACAGTCACCAGATCTAAATATCTATGAACCACTTTGGGGTGTTTTGGAGGAGCGAGTCAGGAAACGTTTTCCTCCACCAGCATCCCGTAGTGACCTTGACACTATTATGCAAGAAGAACGGCTCAAAATCCCTCTGGACACCGTGCAGGACTTGTAGCTGTCATTCCCAAAATGAACTGCTGCTGTATTGTCCGCAAAAGGAGGCCCGACACCATACTAATGAATTATTGTGGTCTAAAACCAGGCGTTTCAGTTTTATTGTCCAACCCCTATACAACAAACACTGTCTATGTACTAGAATACCAACACAATTGGCTATACACAGTAAGTATAAAATGAAAATTCTTTAGAATCTTTAGAATCGAGAAGTCCCTGCCAGCTAATAATACAATGTTGGAACTGCAGCTGCACCCTGTTGTGACTTACAAATATGTAGATATACAGTACAAGCTACTGAAAAATATGATGCAAAACAAACATTATCCTTTTTCAGCAGTTAAGTTCTAAACAGAAATTGCCGTTGGTCTTTCGGCCGATTCGGACCATCCGATCCACACACAAATTTGGCACAGTTTTCATACCAGATGCCCTTCCTGACACAACCCTCCCATTCAGTGGCTGGGAATTGAACCCTGGCCTTCCACATGGCATGCAGAAACCTACAGTACCACGGAGCTACCAATGCCCTAAATTCTTAATGGAAATTAATAAATGATTAATCATCAGCACCCCTAATGTTAAGTCTCACTGCAGGCAATCAGAGAGTCTTTATTGATCAGGTCTAATGTTTTCTGACTAACAATCATTTGGCCCTGTAATGATAACGTCACAAGAGCTTAAATTCAAGGCCGTAGTGAGTAACGGATTTTTAATAGAAAGTCCCGGCTGATGGATACTGAGCGTTGTCAATGCCAGAAGTGCCCCTGAAGTGCCTGAAAGGGAAAGATGTGGACATGCACCCCACCTTCCTCTTTATTAGGCCATTAGGGAAACTTCTGTGTGTTCTCTGATAAGCCTTTTGGCTCTGTAGGGCTGTTTCTCGAACCAGCAGCAAGGGAGAAGAGCGTTTATTCTTAATGGGTATGGGCTCGTTACAGGCGCGCGTCCCCCCCCGTACCCCCCACCCCCCCCTCCCCCCCTCCCAAGCAGCCTCTCCACTCGCTCAAAGCTCTCCGAGGGGAATTGCATGTTGGCCTTGGCTAAGATTTAAACTGTTATAGAATTAAACCGCCAAGTAGCAGCGCGAGAGCAGAGATATTACGCCTCACTGGAACGAGACGGTCCCTCCCTCCCGCTCAGAGTCTTTCTCTCACTCGCTCAGTGATCACCCGATTCCACTCGTTTATACCAGATCCGTAGGGATGGTCCCACACCATGCGCTCACTCGGATACACTCCAGCTGAGGATGACTCACACACACCCTTTTCCCTTACTCTGTCTCTCTCTCACTCTTTCTCTCTCTGTCTTACTATATCCGACTCCTTCTCATTTCTCTCATCTTTTCTCATTTTCTCGTTATTAATGCTTTGATCTTTTTTTTTGTCACCTATATCGTTTTCATTTTTTACTCTTTTTTCATTCCACACTTATCTTCTTTTTCTCTCTTACTTTATCTCACTCGCCTTTTGCTCTCCTTCGCTCCGTCACATTACCCCCGATCCTTTCACACCTTCTCTTTATTAATCTCTTGATTTCTCTCTCCTACTCCATCACTTTGTGTTTTCATCCCTTGTTTTATTTCTTTCTTGTCTGTCTGTCTCTTTATGTGTCTGTCTGTCTGTCTGTCTCTGCTATTCCATTATTTTTGTTGTATTATCTTTGCCTAGTTTTTTTATTTCATTTTCTCTCTCTCTCTCTCTCTCAGTTCTTAAATCCATCATTTCTCTCAACCTTTCTCACTTTCTTTTTTATTAATCTCTCCCTCTATTATTGTTTTTCCAATACCTTTTTATTTCTCTCTTCCTCTCTTTATTTTCTCTCTCCCTGTCTCCGTCTCCCTTTTTCTCCCTCCTACTATCCATGTCTCTTTGCCTCATTCTCTTCTCCATTTTTCTCTTGGTCTCACTCTCCCTCATAGTCACCCTTCTTTACTTTCTCTTTCCTCTTCTCTTGGTTTCTCTCTTTGTCCTTCCATCATTTCAGTTTCTTTGTCTCATCTCTTTCCTTCATATCCCCTACTCTCTCTCTCTCTCTCTCTCTCTCTCTCTCTCTCTCTCTCTCCGAGTGCCCTATGACAGGATTACAGCAGGAAACAATGGAGCGAGGGATTAGAAATGAAATCAATGCTCTAAGCTGCAGTAATAATGTTTTATGTGTCTGTTCACACACAGCTCGAGCCTCACAATGAGCGCTTTGTAAGACAAACCAGACTTTGTTTACAAAGATGACACTGGTCAGATAGAGTGTGTGTGTGTGTGTGTGTGTGTGTGTTTGTGTGTGTGTGTGTGTGTGTGTGTGTGTGCGAGTGGCTGTAAAAGGACAGGTGGACCAACAGGAAGCCTGCTGGCGAAGTTTAGATAACAGTGAAACCACATGGCTCTTACAAATCAATAAGACATATCCCTTCACTCAACCAGACAAACACACACACACACACGCGTGAACACGCAAACAGATACACACATAAACACAGATCAAGCTGCCACACAAGTACACTGAATTACTAAGGAAATTTAAGCTCTGCAGGATTGACAGTTTACGTCTCACGTCTCACTCGAACACAAAATTCTTGCCTCTGTGTGTGTGTGTGTGTGTGTGTGTGTGTGTGTGTGTGTGTGTGTGTGTGTGTGTGTGTGTGAGAGAGAGACAGAGAGAAAGAAAGAGAGAGAGAGAGAGAGAGAGAGATGTTGTTGACGCAGTGCAGTTGCAGTAGCACTAGTGTTTCGAGAAAGTGAGAGGCAGCATTAAATATTAATACTCCAGACACATTATCCTTTATGACCACCACAGACGGTCACTCTGGAGAGCAAGAGTCTCTTAGCCATGTGTCTTTGTGTGTGTGTGTGTGTGTGTGTGTGTGAGAGAGAGAGAGAGAGAGAGAGCTGAAGCCGTTTACACCGTAGTCCACCTTTGATTTTTCTTTTGTGTATGCCTTCGATACAGAAATAGAGTGGTGGGAAACGCAGTAAAAAATAACCTCCTGTAGATGTACAGATTACACTCAAACACCCGCGCTCAGTCACACAACGACCGCGTCTGCCAGTCATGCATCAGCAGCGCAGTGCTTACAATCAGGTCAGGAGCGCTAATAAAGCGAACACTCAGGGAGTGACTCACGGCAACTCAAATAATTCCACGTTAAGTCCACGTTAAGTCCAAGACCATGTCCATTTCTGTCTCCGAGAGCAAAGAACTGGACAAAAACACAACCCGGTCTCAGGAGCTGTTGAGACGCACAGATGGTCGGGTGAGAATTTGGCACCAGCATTGTGCATGAATCCATGAAGCCGACCTACCTCGTGGTGGAGGTGGGGGAACGGTGTGGGGAATTCGTCTTTTTGGCACAATTTGGGCGTCTTCATACCAATCAATCAATCAATCCATCATGGCTGGAATACCACGGACGTTTGAGTTTGATCACAGATCTACCAAAACTGGATGAGGAACATCACCTGTTCTTTTTTTCCTCATCTTCCAGTATCCACAAGAGAACTTGAGTGGAGACCAACATGGTCACTATCATCTCATTTCTCCCATTCTGATATTTGCCATAAGCTCTTGACCTGTATATGGGTGCATTTATGCCACATGTTTGGCTGTTTGGATCATTACAGGAGATGAAATCAGGGGTGCAGGGCAGAGAAATTAGAAAAGAGTGATTGTGTTTCACATTAGATATCTGGATAACTCATCTTTACTACAATTCTTTACTATCACTGTTAAATACTACACAATTGTTATTGTGCCCGGGTACAATTGCCTCCCCTGTTTCCCTTCTTTTAAGTCAGTAATGCTGTTCTTTATCAGAGTACATATTTATATTTATAAATAATGTAAAGGTTTTGTCTGTACGTTGGTCAGAACTCACTCCTTTAATGATATCTTTACGTTTCTTACATTGGAGGACCCAAAACCAGTCTGTCTGTATGTCCAGCCAGACTTTGTCAAGCATCATGCAAAACTGTCTGAAGAGAATTTAATGAAACTTTGGCCGTCTTTTTTAAATTAAAAAAAGTTGAGTAGAAGGAGACAGATTTTTGTGCCAGACATGTCACATCATCTAGCGCTTGTTTGGATGAATATAGCACTTTTTCCCTTGAGGTGGGCGTGGCTATACAGTATGTGTCACTCAACAGAGCCAATCCACGTGATAGTTTACCGAGGACACGCAGAGCACGCAGAAGACAGAGAAAAGACCGTAATGTCCCTACAAGCCGCCACGATCCTGTGAATTTTAACACGCTGAAGTCCTAATCTTTACATTTTTGCCATTTCTCATCTGTGACTCACTCTCCCATTACCGAACAGGCCGTGTATTTGTCTGACGAGTAACTACAAGGCGTGAGGTACTCAACCTTACAGAATGTGATTTTTGTATTAATAAGTTAGAGAGTTCTGCCGTACAGAAAGACAGACAGACGGACATGTACGTGGACTTCAACCTGAAATAATAATAATGATGTCACTCATTACATTAAAGATCAGCAGATTATTATTAGATTTAAAATGTTTAATATTTCTACAAACTCTAGTGTACTAACACTAGTGCATTATATTCAGATACAGTGGATGGCAGTGTGCACCTAGTTGGTTTGTGATCCGTAACCAACACGAAGAGGGTGCTTTCACACTACACACTCAGACCTGAATTACAAGTACAGTGGAACCTCGGATTGCGAGTAACGTGGTTTACGAGTGTTCCGCAAACCGGGCAAAGATTTTTAATAAATTTTTAATCGGAAACCGAGCAAGTATTAGTTTACGAGTGCCGCATATCATGTGTCACGCATGCGACTCTTATTTTGACACCGAGCATCACTCTCTCACCTTTTCGCCCCACCTTTTTTTTTTAAGGTAAAGTGCAGAGTAATTTGTTTTATTTTCATTTTATAGATTGTATTAATTATTTTTATATATTTATTTTTTGGGGCTGTGGAACGAATAATTTGAGTTTTCATTATTTCTTATGGAAAATTATGATTTGGTTTACAAGTGTTTTGGAACCCACTTCCGGAACGAATTATGCTCGTAATCCAAGGTGCCACTGTACACTTTAAACCAAAGTCTGATAGATTTGTGTAATGTGAACCCGAGCCGTTCTTACTCTCAGATTAGGATCCGTGTATCGCGCAGGGTACGACATACTCAGGCTCGGTTTGAATCTCATATGAAAGCCAATTGTTGCCAAGTTTAGACCTGGCATCATTAATGCTTCTTCATGGCGGATCTCAAACGAGCTTGGTGCATACCGCCACCTACTGTATACGTAGTGTAAGGACAAAATTTCGTTCTCAAGCACAGTGGGCAGCGATTATGCCTAGTGTGAAGACGTCCTACTCCTAGTCATCTAAGTCCTGAATTATTACACACTTAGTAAGGGACATAAATAGGAAAGGGAGTAGCAGACGTGGACGTCGCAGTAGTCCGGACACGCAGCGACTCCTCAGGGGTTAACGTCGTCGATAGTAGTACTGTAGCACCACAGCTCCGCGGCTCACGGACATTTATTCACACGGCTCCTACGCTACCCGTCTTCCACTTTTTTAGATGCCTGAATTTGCCCGATTCGACATACTGACAGGGTTAAAGCAGAAAAAAAATGAATAGCTTTTGTCAGTTTCCACGGGTGAATGTGTTTTTGTAGTCCATGAGCATTATGCAAATTTCGCCGGTCTTAAACATTAGCAAGTCTTCCACTACTTTTGTGAAGTACAGAATATTTTTAGAAAGCGACAGATTTATAATTACAATGTCAAACTGTTCGGTGAGAAGCGTTCAGGGACGTCGAGTTCCTGTGAACTCGCCTTTTTGGAGACATTTTTGCTGAGCATGCAGGTTGTCCGGGTCTACATCCAGAACCGCACATTATAGTACAGGACTGTAGAGCCGCACGGATTCCTAGAGGTGCCGTGAGTGATGAACTTGTATTACATCAGAGTCAGTGCAGAGGTCCTTCCTGCAATTTACATCAACCCAAAACTTCAGCATCATTCATTCTCTATTATTAATGAGCTAGACATTTGGAACAAAAGCCTTTAGGGCAATGCTGTTTTAGGAAAATAATCATCATCTGGGTCATGTGGTACAACCTGACTCGAGTTACTTTTACCACTTTGGAATAAGAATTGCTTAATGACTGTGAGTGTAATAAAGTCCTGAACCCTCTGGCATGGCGTTATTATGTCTAATGCTTTCCCAGCTGTAATTTTGTGATATGTAGTGGTTCAGTCTTATTAAGTAAATCAGAGCCTGAATTTGAATGGTAAAAGGGATAAAGAACAATAACACCAGGTTATATTTAACACACACATGCCTGGGAAGCTGTTATGCTGAAATGCCAGCTAATAATGCTGTTAGTTCACAGTTACTTTCTTGCATAGCAACAAGACCCTTACTGAAAGAACAACTTTTTGGGAAACAAATGCATCCATCTATTCCTTATCTATACGGTTTATGCTGATGGATTTATCTTTACCTCGTGGCTGCGGTCAAATCCCAAACATGATGCTACCCTGGATCTGCTGCTTAAAACATAACATACAGATTCTACAGATTTTGCATATCACAGATTTGGTCTTTTATACCATGGACATCTGAGACGCTTGCATGGGTTCAGTGCCAGCTCAGCTCTAATCTCGCCAAAATGCAACAACATACACTTTCAGACATTCACTTGAGATCTCAGATCAACAATATGAGCATGTCCAGTGATGGTCCGACAGTATATTAATATCATTGCATCTCTGCAAACATTTAGTTTGATCTTTTCATAGGACGACGCTGCATAACTGACTCTTTGGCACAATGAAAAGTAGTCAGTGTAAAGTTTGTATAGCAGTGTCCCCTCAAAATAACTAAAAATACGGCCAATAATAGCTGAAGCCCTGGCAACAAAAGTGAGTGCACCCCTAAGTGAAAACGTGAAATGTCAAGATGTTGTCTGGTCACCATCATTTTCCAGCACGGCTTGAATTCTCTTGGCCATGGAGTTCACCAGAGCTTCACAGGTTGCCACTGGAATCCTCTTCCACTCCTCCATCACAACATCATGGAGGTGGTGGACATTTGACTCCTTGTGCTCCTCCACCTTCCTTTTCAGGATGCTCCAGAGGTGTTCTATTGGGTTTTGCTTGGCCAGTCCATCACCTTTACCCTCTTTAACAAGCCAGTGGTCATCTTGGACGTGTGTTTGGGGTGATTATCATGCTGGATATAGACTAGATGATTGACAACGCCATCTCCATGGTTCATTAAGATTGGAATGGAAGAACCTGAGTGTCCTGAACAGACCCCTGCCTCCCTGACATCCCAACATCAGTGCCTGAGCTCTTGTAGGATTAGCTCGAAGTTCTCCATGTGCTGGGTGGGTTTCCTTCCACAGTCCAAAGCTCCCAAATTGCCTGTAATGTGTGAATGCGCATTGTTGTGTATGTTGACCTACTATGGTTGTAAAAATGGAAATAAATACTGTGATCACCATTGGCCTTCTCAGCCCCTAGATGGACTACAGAGGTTCATGGATGGACGGATGGATGGATGGATGGAGTATCTCATCCAATGTTTGCAGTTAAACATTTATTATGTAAGGGGTATTTCATTAAAAGAAATGCTTTAGGGTGCTCTCATACCTGTGCTAGCTTAAAAAAGAAAGAAATAGAAAAATACGGGTCCTTTAACAATCTAGCCGTTGTTGCTTCAGTGTTTCTTGGTAACCCCTTTCTCTCTCATGATGCATTCTGCTTTCTGAACTGCACCAGATTCTTTTAAAACGAAACACCTCCATGACATGGTGCTGCCACCCCCGTGCCTCACAGCTGGAATGGTTTTCTCCAGGTTAACAGCCTGCAGCTTTTTTCTTCATGCATTTTGCTGATCATTAAACCCAAACAGTTCAATTTTCAACTCTCTATCTCCTCCAAACAGCTGACGTTTGTGATCGCCTGCAAACGTCTATGTTGCTCTTGGATCACTGCATATAGATAGTACAGACACACACGGTTACCTGTTTCCTCAAGCTCCTTTGCCTGTTTCTCAGGTGGTTATTGGGTTGGACCAACACTTAATCATTCTTGCGCGTTCATTTGCTTTAATGTTTCTGTACTAAGATTTTTTTATACCATACAGATCCGTATGTGTGGTAAGTTTACTTTATTTGTAAAGTTCTCATAAGGAATCACATAGAGGAGGTCCATAATTTTTCCAATATTTCTGTGCTTGGACGTGAGAACTTTCCGACTGTTTAAGAAGATGGTGTAATGTACATTTCTAAATCAGTGCTTTGCTGATAAAGTGAATTAAAGCTATAAATATAGATACGTATAACAAATGGATTGTTTAGAAATCTATTAAATAAAAGAAAGGTTTTGTCTGTACTTTGGGCAGAACTCGCTCTTCCAGTGATCCATTCTCAGAAAATTCTGTATTTATGTCTGTCTGTACAGAAGTTCATGGAACTTTGCCAATCCTTCAGTATTTGAGGTGAAGTCATGAGCAGTTTTGTGGCAGATCATTAACCGCAAGTTTGGACAACGTATTGTGCATGCGCCGCAACTATGGGTGTGTCTTAAATCGACCGCTGGACAGAATTGACTGAACCTTCTGCAGTCCTTAGATCTCTGGCTGAAGTTTAATCTGCACCATCAGTGAAATCACAATGTTGAGTAAAAGTGATGTTCTGAACAGTTATGTGTGGGATTTAATCATCTACTTTAAAATAATCTACTAATGCGCTCCTGCCTCAATGTAAACAAACACCTGCACCAATAGATATTAATGAGAAAAGATAAAGTGAATATTTTTACTGGGATTAGTTCATATTTTCATGGGTCTAGCTGGTGGTAGTTGGGCTAGACCGGCTGATGGTGTGGTTGCCGTGGGCATGTATGGTAGGCATGAACGCAGAGGGGTTTTCAAACAGAAAGTGTCTTTATTAACAAAACTCAAAAACAGACAAATGAACAAAGAAACAAACTCAAACTAGGGCTCAGGAAAAACACAGGAACAAGAACTGAACACAGGGAACCAGGAGCTGATACAGGGAGCTGACAGAAGGAACCAGGGATGAGGAAACATGGAGCTGGAGCTAACTAAAGACCCATAGGGGAACTAGAGACAAGACTGGACAGGACGTGGCTGGAACTAGAGACGGGGCGAGCACTGGAGAGACAGGGCGAGCACTGGAGAGGCAGGGCGAGCACTGGAGAGACAGGGCGAGCACTGGAGAGACAGGGCTAGACAGGAGACAGGGCTAGACAGGAGACAGGGCTAGACAGGAGACAGGGCTAGACAGGAGACAGGGCTAGGGGCAACAGAGGCTAAAGACGGGGTCTCAGGGACTAGACTGGCTGGGTTAGTGGTTAGTGAGGTTAGTAGCTACATGGAATACTGGGGACACTGGATGCTGACCTAATAGGGGGGGGGAACTGAACACAAAAGGCAGAGCACACATGGGGCTATACCAAACTAGCGGCTAACTTACTAGTGACCAGAACCACTAGCAGTCAATCCCACTAGCGGCTAACCCTGCTAACGGCTAAGCCCTCATGTGGCTACACATATTAGGGAAGTTTTAACCAAAGAACTAAACAAGAAGACTGACACTGGGAAGACACAGAACAGTACTTACATTGTACGCAGTAGGAGACACAGCTTAGCTAAACATGAAACAGGACAGCTCCATGAATCCAGTAACACAAGGAGTATAAAGAAAACTAAACTAGAGCCCTCTTGAACACAGGTTACAAAACAAACCAAAATATAAACTTAGAGAAACAAAAACCAAACAAAAGGAATGCCCACATGACGGTATATACAAAAACAATCACCAACAAACAAACACCAACAAACAAACAAACAATGCTCGAGCCAGTTTCCCAGAACAAACTGCTATTTATAGACACTTTAATGAGCCACCTCAGTTCAGGTGAGCACTCATCACCTGACTGAGGTGCCTTCAGGGAAACTGAGTCAGTCAACAAAAACTACAGAGACAGACAGACATAAACAGTGACCTCTAGTGGAGGTTCCTAACACATATTTTCACTTTGGCTGAAACAACAGCGCTGAAGTGGTAGAAGTGAATTTTAACACGCTGGAGTCGTTTTAAGACAAAACTTCATCTTCATCCCATCGACTTTTTCCATTTCTCATCTGTGATTCTCTCTCCGATTACCGAACAGGGAGTGTGTTTGTCTGACGAGTCACTGACAAGGCGTCAGATACTCAACCTTACAGAATGTGATTTCTGTGTGTTAATAAGTTAGACTGAGAGTTCTGCTGTACAGAGAGACACACAGACACGTACGTGGACTTATTATTAATAATAATAATAATATCACTCATTACATTAAAGATCAGCAGGTTATTATCAGTCTTAACCTTATAACTATTTCTACACTATATTTCTACTAAATTCTATTATATCATGTATGGTGTTGTGACATCACGAGAGCGAAAACTCCAGGATTGACGGCGTTTATGTAAACTGTACAATTTAATATGTTCAGGAATAAGCAATGTCAAACAGTCCTAAACCTTTAAAGCCCAAATAATCCACACGGAGATAACACACTTTCAAAACCCCACTACAAAGTCCCAACGTACACACACCTCATGGATTAGAGTACTATTAATGGAAATTGATAAACATCGCAGACTCAGACCTGGAGAAAGCTGCCCACAGAGTTTGCCTCGGCGATGACTAAAGAGCTCAATATGTCAGAAAGCAGACTCACCGCCGTCTGTATGAAACCCCATTAAAATGATTCATTCACTACGCTAAGCCATCGCGTTATACGAGCATGTGTTTAAGACCTAACGTGTCCCACACATCAGCTGCTACATGTCGGTCTCTCGGCTCTGCGAGTAGACGACCTGTAATTGTTGTTTGTTTTTCTCTCCAGCTTTTCCATATTAACACGATTATTAGACTTTATGACCACGATTGTTCCCTATGACACGCCCCCGTCATCAGTGGGCTCCTTCGCTGTGGTGTGCGTATGTATGTATCATAACAACATAAATAAGTGCATGAGAGTGACAGCTGTGCACACTCGAGGTGGGTGATAGAACAGCTGTTTATAGTGTTTTTTTTTTTTCATCTTTTTTTTTTTTTTTTACAGTAAATACAAAGCCAGCCCTCTGATCCGCTTCTGTGCAATTGTTAATGCTGTGATGTTTTTCTGTTAAGGAGACGTTCGTTTGGTATTTCCAGCATGTAACCTAGCACAGGTGGGTAGAGTAGCCAAAAATGTACTCAAGTAAAAGCAGCTGTACTTCAAAATAATATTACTCAAGTAGAAGTAAGAAGTAGTCGTCCAAAATATTACTCTAGTTAAGAGAAAAAATTTACCGGTGAAAAGATGCTGAGTAACTGTTTCGAATGTAAAAAAAAAAAATTTTAATAGAAATTTAATAAACAGTATTATTTAATATGTATATTGTACATATATTATAGTATAATTATAATAATCATATATATGCTAACATTCAATAAAACAGCATGACAGATTTCTTCACGGCTGAAGATTTTTTTCCCGCTATTCCGTGAGTCTGTGCGTGGTCATGTGACCACATGTGGTTACTGCGGCTGATTGGTCAAACGGAGTCATGTGATTATCATTGCTGCGACTGATTGGTGAAACAGGCCTGCGGTAGATCCACCGGCTGCATGTGTAGAATAAATGGCGGGAAAAGTAACAAGTCGAATGTAGCCGACTGTAGCGGAGTAAGAGAAGCGCTTTTTTCTTCACAAATCTACTCAAGTTAAAGTAAAAAGTATGGTGCAGTAAAACTACTCATAGTTTTTTTATTTTTTTTATTTTTTTTTTAAGTTGCTCGGAGCTTACTCAGAAACATGATCAGCTGCAGGGTTCCTGGATATTCCATAACATCCCTCCTTCCACACTCATCATGCACTATGGGTGATTTGGAAACACCGATCGATCTAGATTGCATGTATTTATAGAAGTACCTGGTACCTGGAAGAAAACCACCAAGCATAGGGAGAACATCCAAACTCGGGTGACACGACTATCCACTGCGCTGCTGAAAAAATGTAGCAATGAGTAAGTAAAATCTACAACATGCTGTATTATAGCAAATTAAAGGCCACCTATTATGCAAAATTCACTTTTTTAGTCATGTTTAAAAGTCTCCAGTGTGTGTGTGTGTGTGTGAGTGTGTGAGCGAGAGAGAGAGACATTTCCTGCTTTTTTCCACGTTTACACTGGATGTGGGTTCAACAAGTCATATGTGACCTCATACAAGACTGTGTATTGTCCTCGCCTGGATTGTTGCTCAGAGGTGCATTTCAAAGACGACTGAGAGGACATCTGAGACTACGCCACTGTGCCACCGGGGGAGTTTTCAGTTATGACTAACTGGAATTTTAAAGGTCCCCTATCATACTATGTTAGCTAAAGAGTTAGGATAATATGGGACCTTTAAAATTCCAATCACTGATAGTAGTGGTTAGCACTGTAGCCTCGCACCCCGAGCATGGAGTTTGGTGGGTTTCCTCCGGTTACTCCGGTTTCCTCTCACAGTCCAAAGACATGCAAATTAGGTTAACTGCCATTCCAAAAATGCCCGTAGTTTCCAAAGTGTGTGTGTGTGTGTGTGTGTGTGTGTGTGTTTGTGCCCTTCCTGTGTGCCCTCGATCCTGCACCCATGACAAGCAGTATACACTGTAGTCCATGAGTGAGTATGTGAATAAAAGCTATGATTGTGGCGAACACACTGTATCCATAGCGATTTAACACTTAGAAATGTTGTTGTTAAAATGACCCGGGTGATGGCTATAGTTTAATATAAAAGTTTTCACAGCATCAAACAGCAGAAGGAATGACTTGCAAATGGTTAATTTTTTCAGCCGTGCCACCCACACGCAGTGTCTATAATGTGTATTAGTCATCGAGCCCACTTGTTCCCATGTCTGAATAAAACTCACCAGTGTTCGTGTCAATGCCAGTAAACACTGAAGCCTTTGAAAGCCTCAGCATCCATTTATGAAAATGTTTAGGTTAGCATTTTCTCAAACACTCTCAAAGAGCACAACAGTAAAATACATGTATTCCAATCCCCCATCATCCCCCACCCCAAACCGCCTGCATTAGCAAGCAGTGAAATGAATCCCACAACACAGGGTGTGAAATAATGGCTTCCACACACACCACATAGTGCTTTAATGTCCATTAGCGTGCCATTTTCAGACCCAGCTAAAGGTGATGTGTCACTCGTAACTCCACTGGGTTTTGCATCTACGTGACGCGGTTTCATCCTGGACGCGATATTTGCTCACATAAAGGGTCGTAACGCTAAATATTTGGCGACATAACTCGTGTTAATGGACAGAAGTGGACGTGAATTGAACAGGATAAAATGTTGTAATGGAGCTCTGATGAGGTCATCAGCCGAGGGCAGGAGGATTAGCGGAGAGCAGCGGCTCATGAGTTCTGCTGGCTTTGAGGTCCCAACACTTGTTCTGGTGCCTGTTCTTATTCACACAAGCCTTCACTAGTGGAGGATGTAATGAGTCCTTGAATGTGTGTGTGTGTGTGTGTGTGTGTGTGTGTGTGTGTGTGTGTGTGTGTGTGTGTGTGTGTAAAAGAGACTGAGAAAGAAACGGGCCAGGAGGTACAGAAAGAACAAATTGTAAATGCATCGAGTTTCAGTTTGAGGAAATTTAGTTAGTATTCATGGCCACGCCCCATGGTGATATTATAGCTTAAAGATATAACTGAACCGAACTCCGTTCATTCAGATTAAATTAGGCTCTGGGAAATACAGGCAAAACAAACGGTCAAAAAAAAAATAAAAACATGACATGTTCATGTTTCTTATGCTTTTATGTTCGTATACATATACAGTGGAACCTCGGATTGCGAGTAACGCGGTTTACGAGTGTTCCGCAAACCGAGCAAAGATTTTTAATAAATTTTTAATCGGAAACCGAGCAAGTATTAGTTTACGAGCGCCGAGTATCATGTATCACGCATGCGACTCTTATTTTGACACCGAGCGTCACTCTCTCTGCGCGCACCAACGGAAACACTTATCTGTCAGGATTTATTTGTACTTTTTTTTTAAAGGTAAAGAGCAGATTAATTTGTTTTGTTTTCATTTTATAGATTGTATTAATTATTTTTATGTATTTATTTTTTGGGGCTGTAGAACGAATAATTTGAGATTTCATTATTTCTTATGGGAAATGATGATTTGGTTTACGAGTGTTTTGGATCACGAGCACACTTCCGGAACGAGTTATGCTCGTAATCCAAGGTTCCACTTTACGTATAAAGATCCAACTGAATGTCTAAATATGATTAAAAATGAATCTTACATAATAGGTCCCTTTTAAATCATATTCAGATTAGATTAGATTAGATTCAACTTTATTGTCATTGTGCAAAGTATATGTACAGAGCCAATGAAATGTAGTTAGCATCTAACCAGAAATGCATACTGTAAGTGGGGTATTTACAATAAATAACAATGTGTTATAACAAACAGAAGATGCAGTAGATAATGATTTTGGTATATACTGTATATGATGTAATATGCAGAATAACTGTATAACATTGCCCAGTGTATGTGCTATAATAAACAGATGATGCAGTAATGAAGATGTGGTGTATACTGTAGTATAATGCATTATAATGGAGCGTAACTGTGGAAACATTGTGCGGTAGATAGACGTGTCTGGGAGATAATATGCTCAAAAAGTAACATGATATACATTTGAAATTCGATCTTTCAGTAGAATAATCACCGTGAAGTCAAAGTGGTTTGAGACACAGCCCATGGAACTCTCAACCACGATGGCACTAAGGATTATTTCATCTATAATCAATAACGGTGACCCCAATCTAAACAGTGTATAACATAGTACTTACATAGAACAGCAAAAACTCTAAACTAAAGAGTACGCTCTGATCCTCTGAGTGTGGATAAATACTGACCAGTACGTGTGAATCTGCATCCACAGGTGCGTGTGCAACATCGACTGTTCACACATAAGCTTCAACCCGGTGTGCGCGTCAGACGGCCGCTCATACGACAACCCGTGCCAAGTGAAAGAAGCGTCGTGTCAAAGACAGGAGCACATCGAGGTCATGGACTTGGGTCACTGTCAAGGCAAGTGATGTCATGCTTTACTGTTCATGCTGTAACATTGAGCATAGATTGTCCTGTATACCTCACATCTCGTTTATAATAATAATGGTAATAATAATAATAATAATAATAATACAGGGGTACCTCGGCACACGAACTCACTGCCTCACAAAGTTTTCGCCTTACGAACTGAAATTTTGCAAGAAGTATGTGAGCAAAACGAGCCGAAACGAACGTCAGCAAAAGTCTATGCGCATATGTCCGGGAGCCGTTCCAAGCAGCTGTTTGAACCTGGACAGTAGAAGAAGACCCGCTTTCACTAGGGGGCTCCATATTAAGGCTACTACTGCCGCACAGCCGGGAGGGCCGAAGACTATCACGTGTTTCGTCTGAACCACGTGACGCCAGTCGACCGCATCTTTTTGAACTGCTCGCTCACGCACCATAACACACCGTAACAGACTCGGAGGACAGCGCTATCCATCCCTTCCGCTTGCACGAGCTCACAGACGCCCCTGATCGGCTATAGAGCCATGATTAATGTGGGAGCACTAAGCACCTCTCATCCCTCCCCTCTGAGAGAGCTCGGCCAATCAGCTCTCTCCAGACCTCCGGCTGCGAGAGGTTACAGCACCACCTGGGGTTCGAACTAGCGATCTCCGGATGATAGGGCGAGCGCTTTACCCACTGCGCCACTCGGAGGCCCCTTGATTGTTTTTTTTATGCAAAAATACAATTATGGTGTTGGAAATTGGTGATATTGGTAATATTTTTCAATGGCTGGAACGGATTATCTGCATTTACATTATGTCCTATGGGAAAATGCGTTTTGCAATACGAAATTCCGCCTTAAGATCTCGCCTCCGGAACGGATTAAGTTCGTATACAGAGGTACCGCTGTATTCTAATAATTATACGTGTACGAGCTGAGCCGAGCACATACAGTAGAGTTGCATGCTGAGGGAAAAAAATGGGTCATTTTGACCTGAACAGATGCAGGTTAAGGAGACAGACGGAGTTCCCGATGCAACATACACACACACGCGCACATTTACTTCTGAAGTGTTGTCATGTTGTGTTATTCGGTGGCCACCTGCTGTAGCGGGACAGTTGGCCAGATGTACAGTTTAAGCACAAAAACTCCATTAATGAGTGTAATAACGTCAGCCAGTGTACAGCAGCTGCCGCTGAGCTGCTGACTGTTTAAATTATTTAATTTAAATTACAGTTTAATGACTTTCTGACAATTTCTGCTTGTGCACTTAAAACTTTGTTGTCGCTCTTCTATCTTAACCATTAGGTGGCAGGATAACAGGAAACAAACCCGGGGACGGACACTACACCAGAGCCGAACTGCCAGGTGCGTGTGGGTGGGTTTGTGGGCGTGTGTGTGTGGGTGTGAGTGGGTGTGTTCTCAAGGTTTTCCTGCAGTAGGGAGTGTAATACGCTGCAAGCTGCTGACTGACAGTAATTGGTTGAGTTCTCGCACGTTGTTATGGTAATGTGCAGTCGTGATGTTTTGGCGTCTGTGCTGATCCAAATAAAAGTACTGAAGTGTAACTGCCTGCTGTAAAGGGACCAACAGAGACGCATCATCGGGTTAGAGACATTAGAGACGGAAAAGAAAATGAAAAGAGAGAGAGACAGATGCAGATTTTAAAAGACGTGCGTTGCGTTGTGTTGTGTTGTGTTGTTTCAGAAGTGAAGCCCGAAGTGTCGGAAGTGGCGCAAGGAATTTACATCCCATGTCCAGAGCGTTTCAAGAACTACTGCGTACACGGAGACTGTGAATACCCGAGCAAGCTCTCCACACCGTCCTGCAGGTACACACACACACACACACACACACACACACACACACACACACACACACACACTCAAACAAGAAAGGAAGGTAATGAAAATCTCAACTCAACAGCTCCCCCTGCTGTGGACTTCTTACACAGCCGGATGAGACGAGGATATGAAATGTGCAGGTCCAGAGAAAAACGCTGCAACTGAATTCAGACAAATCACTGATATCACTGTTTTTTGTTATTATATCATAACTAGATAGACACAGTGGCTTAGTGGGTTAGCACTGTGACCTCGCGCCACCAGGGTCCAGGGTCGATTCCCGCCTCGGGGTCTGTGTGCATGGAGTTTGCATGTCCTCCCTGTGCTTGGTGGGTTTCCTCCGTGTACCCCGGTTTCCTCCCATAGTCCAAAGACATACAGATTAGGCTGATTGGTGTTTTCGCAAAAAATAAATCTCCGCAGTGTGTGTTGACCGGAGATCCTGCCACAGTCGTTAAAATGGGATTAAATATGATGGACACCATTGGTTCCTAGATGGATGCATGGAGATTGTGTACAGTACAGTTGATTTATTTGATAAAAATAAATTTTAAAAAAACGGGTGACTGAAAAAAAATAATCCTTTCTTCTTGTCATGCACTAATGTGAGTGCGAGACAGAGAGAGAGAGAGCGAGAGAGAACGAGTGCAAGTGCAGAGGAGAAGAGAAGGGAAAAGTGGGGAAGTGGGGAGGTCTAACAGGTGCTGCTGTCAAGACTTAGCAGCTGATTCTTAGAGAGAGAGCGAGGAAGGAAAGGAAATGAGAAAGAAAGAGATGCAAGGCAGGATTAGAAGAAATGGGCAGATGGAGAAGGAAACACATTCTTGAGATTAATAAAGAGCCAGTGAGAGAGGATATGGGAAATGTGAAAGAGGAGGAACGAGAAAGAAAAGTTGAGAAGAAGAGAGACAGATGCTTAGCAAGAATCTCCCCAAAGGCATGACGGAAAAGCAAGAGAGAGAGAGAGAGAGAGGCATACACACACACACACACACACACACACACACACGTTACTGTCAAATGATCATATTCACCTTTTTTAATTATAATACTTATTATTTAAGATAAAAAATATATACTTTTCACGATTGATCTATTTATTTTCATTTTATTTCTGATCAAAAGAACGAAATGAACTAAATGACTCAAAAAAAAAAAAAGATTCGTTCATTTTGATGAACGAGATTCAAAGAACCGAGTCACTAAAATGATCCAAACTTCCCATCACTAATCTGGACAGCTGAAGTGTCTTCAGTATCAACGATCCTGTACCTGATGTAGCCTTAAATGGCTAAAATGACTTTAAAAGAATCAGGACTTAACATTGTGCTTTGATTAGAAACTGATGACATGCAGGTAAATGCAAACAAAAAAGAATGACAAGCTTACTGTATGTATACTCAGGTATATTCATATTTTCTAGGTGGGTCCTTTATGCAAAAAAATAAGTAGAAAAATAAGTTAGCTCTCTAACGTTGAACTCTTGTTCGATGTATCTTTGGCCTAAATGTCCTCAGTTTCTAATCAAAGCACAAAGTCAAGCCCTGATTTTTAAAGTCCCTCTCATGCAGGTTCTGTCAGTCGCTCTGTATCTGTGCTCGGCGCCTGTAGCGCACCTCGTCGTGTCTGAGACGCCGTCCTGTTACACCCTGAGCAGTGAGCAAATATAGAGATGAGATTCCGCATGGTGGCGTCGCTGCTGAAGACGGCCGGGAAATGTAAACCTAATCAAATATCAAGGACGGGAAAATATTACCGTGCATAAGTCAATAAGAAAGGAAGTTTAAAAAGCTTAAGAAACGAATAATTTTCGCCCTCCGTGGGTCGTGAAGTACAAAACGCAGAACTCCGAACGTCTGTGGCAGTTTAACATTGCAGGTTCATTAATATTCAAATGAATTCAAATGAGGACCAAATTTATTCCATTTGAAATTCCAATTTGAATGTCACTTCGAAAATTTAATAGAGTTTGACAGCCCTTAATGCACAAAAAAAAAAAAAAAAAAAAAACACCTGTGTCCCTGAATGTTCATGCGGTTTTGGAATCAGCCAATCAGGCGGCAGCGGCACAATGTGCATTGGCTGATCGTGCGGATGCGGATAAAGAGCTCGATTCATTTTCACATTGAGAAGAAAGCATCGCAATCTAAGGCTACATTGGGGACAGACTCACTGAGACTGAAGACACTTCAGCTGTCCAGATTAGTGATGGGAAGTTTGGATCATTTTAGTGACTCGCATCAAAATGAACAAATCTTTTTTTGAGTCATTTAGTTCATTTCGTTCTTTTGATCGGAAATAATATTTTATTTTCAATAAACAGACCCCCAACACGTCTACATACACAGATTTCATCTCTAGTTCCAATATTTAAAATATTACAATGCAACTAAGGGCATGTTATGATAAACAGAATGAGCAGCTCACCATCATATCTTCTGGTCCGAGTCGTTTGTTCTTTTGAATCTGTTGCACTGCATAGCGTCTATGGGAGTCACGTGACAAAAGAACGAACGACTCGGACCGAAGACTCAAGCGGTACCGACTCGTTTCTGTTTCCTGTACATAACCTACGGAGGTTCTGCGATGCTTTGCGCATGAACGAATCACTCTCTGAGACTACTCGCTCTTCTGAGTCACGTTAAAGACTCACTCAAGAAGAATGAATCGTTCATGAACGACTCGTCACTAGTAAACAATTGAGAGGGAGTCTGTCCCCATGATAGCCTCACGTTCCTGTTGTTGTAGTGGAACCTGATGTCTCCTCCTCATCATTTGATACAGACTGCGTTTTGAGATGCCTTTCTGCTCACCGCTGATGCAAAGAGTCATTCTTTGCATCACTATAGACTTCATGTCAGCTCATCATATCAGCGAGGTGTGTCTCTATGCAGAGCTGTCACACACTGGATGTGTTTTGTATTTCAGCACCGATCTGTGTAAATTCTTGAGACTGTCATGTGAAATCAGAAGATGATTGGTTGATTATATATCAGCATGTTTTTGTATGAAGGGGTTCCTATTAAAGTGGCAGGTGAATGTACAGTCGTGGCCAAACGTTTTGAGAATTACATAAATATTGGAATTTGGAAAAGCTGCTGCTTAAGTTTTTATAATTGCAATTTGCATCTACTCCAGAATGTTACGAAGAGTGAGCAGATGAATTGCGTAGTCCTTCTTTGCCCTGAAAATTAACTTAATCCCCCCAAAAAAAACTTTCCACTGCATGTCATTGCTGTCATTAAAGGAGCTGCTGAGATCATTTCAGTAATCGTCTTGTTAACTCAGGTGAGAATGTTGACGAGCACAAGGCTGGAGATCATTATGTCAGGCTGATTGGGTTAGAATGGCAGACTTGACGTGTTAAAAGGAGGGCGATGCTTGAAATCATTGTTCTTTCATTGTTAACCATGGTGACCTGCAAAGAAACGCGTGCAGCATCATTGCGTTGCATAAAAATGGCTTCACAGGCGAGGATATTGTGGCTACTAAGATTGCACCTAAATCGACAATTTATAGGATCATCAAGAACTTCAAGGAAAGAGGTTCAATTCTTGTTAAGAAGGCTTCAGGGCGTCCGAGAAAGTCCAGCAAGCGCCAGGATCGTCTCCTAAAGAGGATTCAGCTGCGGGATCGGAGTGCCACCAGTGCAGAGCTGCTCAGGAATGGCAGCAGGCAGGTGTGAGCGCATCTGCACGCACAGGGAGGCCAAGACTTTTGGAAGATGGCCTGGTGTCAAGAAGGGCAGCAAAGAAGCCACTTCTCTCCAAAAAAAACATCAGGGACAGATTGATCTTCTGCAAAAAGTATAGCGAATGGACTGCTGAGGACTGGGGCAAAGTCATATTCTCGGATGAAGCCTCTTTCTGATTGTTTGGGGCATCTGGAAAAAGGCTCGTCCGGAGAAGAAAAGGTGACGCTACCATCAGTCCTGTGTCATGCCGACAGTAAAGCGTCCTGAGACCATTCATGTGTGGGGTTGCTGCTCATCCAAGGGAGTGGCCTCACTCACAATTTTGCCCTAAAAACACAGCCATGAATAAAGAATGGTACCAAAACCCCCTCCAACAGCAACTTCTTCCAACAATCCAACAACAACAGTTTGGTGAAGAACAATGCATTTTCCAGCACGATGGAGCACCGAGCCATAAGGCAAAAGTGAGAACTGAGTGGCTCGGGGACCAAAACGTAGAAATTTTGGGTCCATGGCCTGGAAACTCCCCAGATCTTAATCCCATTGAGAACTTGTGGTCAGTCCTCAAGAGGCGGGTGGACAAACAAAAACCCACTAATTCTGACAAACTCCAAGAAGTGATTATGAAAGAATGGGTTGCTATCAGTCAGGATTTGGGCCAGAAGTTGATTGAGAGCAGCCCAGTCGAATCGCAGAGGTCCTGAAAAAGAAGCGCCAACACTGCAAATACCGACTCTTTGCATAAATGTCATGTAATTGTCGATAAAAGCCTTTGAAACGTATGAAGTGCTTGTAATTATATTTCAGTACATCACAGAAACAACTGAAACAAAGATCTAAAAGCAGTTTAGCAGCAAACTTTGTGAAAACTAATATTTGTGTCATTCTCAAAACTTTTGGCCACGACTATATATCTCTTGTTAGACTAATGGTCTCATCCTATGTAGCACTAATTATCTTTGGATCATTGCCTTTCCATTATTGGTCAGATTCGGTCCATTGTCTCGCTCATTGTATTGGTCCACTGTCTCTCGCTCATCCATCGGTGCACCCTTATTGGTTTAACCTCACCGGCCTATTGCTCATATTTCTTCTTTACTGGTGCTTTGTTCCACATTAGTGCTCCGGTCTATTGTCCCATCGTCTCACCCCATATTGGATCATTGACTTGTTTTTTTGGATGCACTCTCATTGCTCCTTTCCCTTCATCGGTCTGTTTTCTGTCATTAATCGATCGATTTTTCTCTCTCGCAGTTGTCACTCAGGCTTCAGCGGCCCACAGTGCGACACCAAGGAGTACAACGTGCTGTATGTGGTGCCGGGTTCCGGAAAGGTCCGCTACGTCCTCATCGCCTCCATCATTGGAGCCCTGCAGGTGGCCATCATCTGTGTGGTGGTGCTGTGTATCACCCGGTGAGTCTACACACACACACACACACACACACACACACACACGCACAAACACACACACACAAACAGACATCTTCAGTGTTGACAGTGTTGCATATTGGAAACCGTTTTGGTTTAGTGTACACTACATCAATCAAGGAATCAAATCCTTCTTAGTACAATAGGAGTTTCACTGGCTTTTTTACGGAAGACGGGAAACGCCTTCCAAGCCGGGGAACAGCAAGCACGGGAGAGCACAACTCATTAGTAGATTATTAAATACACTGCATAACATCGCTTTTACTCAACATGTAAGTTCCACTTATGATGCAGGTTATGGTGCAAAAGTTTCATTGAATTCTGTCCAGCGGTCGATTTAAGACGCGCCCACAGTTCTACGCGTGCGCAGTACGCTGTCAAAACTTGCGGTTTATAATCTCTCAAAAACTGCTCATACCTTCAGTTCTACTGGATATTTTAATTTCACTGCAGGTCAAACTTCAGGCACAAATATAAGGACTGGCAAAGTTTAATTAAATTCTGTTTTGCACTCCCTGTTCGGTAATCGGAGAGAGAATCACAGATGAGAAATGGAAAAAGTGGATCAGATAAAGATGAGGTTTCATCTTAAAGCGACTCCGGCGTGTTAAAATTCACTTATACCACCTCAGCGCTGTTATTTCAGCCAAAGTGAAAATATGAACTGATCCCAGTAAAAACATTCACTTTATCTTTTCTCATTAATATCTGTTGGTGCAGGTGTTTGTTTACATTGAGACAGGAGCGCATTAGTAGTAGTAGATTATTAAATCCCACACGTAACTGTTCTTGACATCACTTTTACTCAACATGTAGATTTAACTTATGGTGCAGATTAAACTTCAGGCAGAGATCCAAGTGCTGCAGAAGATTCAATAAATTCTGTCCAGCCAGTTTGTGATAAAAATCTGTCTGGACAGACATACAGACATACAGATTTCTGGATTCTGGTCCCCCAATGTATGGAAACGTAAAGATATCACTGACAGAGCGACTTCTGACCAATGTACAGACAAAACCTTTCTTTTATTTACAGTATACTGTTATATACTGACGCCGTCAAAGACACAAGAAATAATCTCATAATAATTTTCACGAATAAGAGAGCTGCTACTAAAACCCAAAACAGTCATCATAACGCAAATTGCATTTGCAATGAACTCTGTTAGACATGAACAGTGATGAAAAGTGATACTATGGATGATTCTGAAAAAGTCACTACACTCGGCGCATTTGATTATTCAAGGTGGATTAGAGGAGCAGTGTTCACAAAAAAAAAAAAAAAGACGAGACAGGCTTCAGGGAAGCGGATGCCCTCACGCAGACACGTGCCCTCACACACCTCATCATGCTCCGATGTCCGCTGGGAGCGCGTGCGGTTCCAGTGGGACGGGCGCTGAATTAACACTCCGTTAAAGGTCAGGAGATTGTGGTGCCTGTGCGGGGATCGGTGATTAAAGTTTAAATCCGCTCCACTCCTGAATAACCTTCTAAACGAACGTTCAGAGACGAGTCTGCAGCGCCGCACAGAGCAGGAAGAGCCAGCAGGGGGAGCGTTTACTTACAGATCAATGATAAATGCAGGAAGAGCAGACCAGCCATCTGGAGCATCTGGAAAATTCCCAGTGGGTTTGTGGGTTCTGTGCACAGGCGTACGCGAAGGCGTGGTCAGCACAAACCGAGGCGCTTAGCTGCAAAAACAATCAGTCCAAAAACACAAGGAGATTTGGATTGATGCTGCATCTGCTACTACTGTTATTATTTACAGAATCCTTAAATATGATTCAGAAATGAAAAGCAAATGTAAGCAGAAATGTTGGGAGACGTTACTGTTTAAAGTAACTAATGACATTACAAAATTACTGACATTAAAATGTAGTCAGTTACATTACAGCGTTACCTTCTGATAAAAGTAACTAGTTACACTACACTGAATAAGTTGGCAAAACTCAAAAAATTTGAGGTAATTTTTTTTTTTTTTAAGTAATGATGTTTCCAATTTTAAGTAAACAGAACTATCAGTTTTTGAGTTTGTTGTACTCGTTCATATTAATCGTAGGCTGAAAGATTTTAAGTTGGTGGAACTTGTGACAGTGACAGTTACTGGGCCTCCGAGTTAAAGCGCTCGCCCTATCATCCGGAGATCGCCAGTTCGAATCCCGGGTGGTGCTGTAACCTCTCGCAGCCGGAAGTCTAGAGAGAGCTGATTGGCCGAGCTCTCTCAGAGGGGAGGGATTTACTTAGTGCTCCCACATTAATCACGGCTCTACAGCCAGTCAGGGGCGCCTGTGAGCTCGCGCAGCGGAGGGAGCGGATAGCGCTGTCCTCCGAGTGTGTTACTCCGCCCCCAACGGTGCGCGAGCGAGGAGTTCGAAAAGATGCGGTCGGCTGGCGTCACGTGGTTCGGAGGAAACACGTGATAGTCTTTGGCCTTCCCGGCTGACTGGTAATAGTAGCCTTAATGTGGGAGCCCCCTAGTGACGGGGAGGAATTGGACGCGACTAAATTAGGGAGAAAATCGGGGGGAAAAAAAAAAAAAGTGACAGTTACTGTTACTTAAGTACTTACAGTTACTTCAAATATCAAACTTGTTCAGTGTCATTTCTACAAACTTATAAATACCAAAAAGTTCTAAATACTCATCAAGGTCTATTAATTTGAACTAATTGTAATGATTTAAGTTAACATCACTCAATCTGTTTAATTACTTTGAGCATTAGGGTTTACAGTGCACTTTTCCACCGCAAAAACATGAAAACTCCTTTGTGCTTCCTCATGCATGTTGTTTTAGTCAAGACCTTTATAATTATTCTACCATCATCACTCAGAGAATTTTGGCCCATAATCTGGTAACTACTAACAGCAGGAATAACAGTAGGGGGCGGGTTATTGGGGCAGGGGCGGGGCTTGTAGGACCACTTTCACACACACACACACACACACACTAACGGAATGACTGCTGTCTGGCTCACGGATTACATACATTGTCTGAATAACGGATTACATTTTTGAAAATATAACTAAGTAACTGAGTACTTGAATGGCGCTAGATTACTCATTACGTCAAAAAAAATAATCCAAGTACTCTAATGTTACTTTGTAGCGCGTTACACCCAACACTGATAGTGACAGACAGCGTGTAGCCTGTAATCTAAATCTGCCTCGATGTGTCAAGGGAAAGTGTTCGTACGAATGCACAGAAGTGTCGTCTCACTCTGACCTTTAACCCCAGAGGCAAGACATCTAATACTCCTCCTGAAGGAAAAATCCATCTTTACATAGCACAGAGTGATGCCTTGTCATCATAAACTCATTTCTTTTGGAAGCGTGGTTTGCTTAGAAATTATTTACAAGCAGCTAATAAGTACTTTGGTTCATTAAAAATTATAATAATTTGATCAGTTCATAGATAATGATTAAAGTGTAAAATACATTTATATACCACAGTATACGAATTTAATCCGTTACGGAGGCGAGTCCTTAAGATGAAATTTCATAATGGAATGCATACATGTTTTTCCCATAGGAGATAATGTAAATGCAGATAATCCGTTCCAGCCACCCAAAAATATTGGCAATATTACCAATTTCCAACATTATAATCATACTTTTGCATATAAAAGCATACAGTAAATATTAAAACATTTAGAAAAGACATGTAAATGAAGTCAAATATTATATAAATCGACATTAAACCTCTCTTAACCTGAATTTATGATTCCTCTTGGCACCGGCTGCTTTAAAACCTGAAACTGAAACCAAACTTTTAAAAACCAAACTGAAACCAAACTTTTAAAGACCAAACTGAAAGCGGCTGCCTTTGCTCCTTCCTGCCATCCTTGTTAACATTTTTGAGACCCATAGTGCTATATCCTTACTAAATCTTGCACAAAATGCAAAAAAAAAAAAAAAAAATTGTAACTCGCTTTTCCACTGACGCAAACAAGTTTTGATCGGCTACCGGAGGTAGATGCAACTGGCAGTAGGCGAGACCAGCTTGGTCGCTCATGTGCCGAAAATGCTTTGTATGCCCAGGCAAATTTCTTGCAAATTTTTTTAGTTTTTATGGTTCAAATTCACAAGGCAGGGTGTTTGTATGCCAAGGTATCACATTCATAATGAGCCGATGTTATTAAAATATCCTGGTTAATAAAGATGCTTCTGAACATCTTACTAATAACACAAGGTGGTGTTTATGAGCCGAGCACACGCAGCTAGAAGTGGAGTTGAGCAAATTATTATAGTTATTCAAATGATTTGTTTTACTAATAATTGTTTGATTAAAGCTTCCATATTTTATTATTTATATTTATACCCGTTATCACAGGTGGACCTCACAAAATGTGTAAGTGTGTGTGTGTGTGTGTGTGTGTGTGTGTGTGTGTGTTAATTCCCAAGCTGAAATGCTCTTCACATTTTTTTTATACCTTTCAAACAACTCCCTCTGATTCACTCCTCTTCCGAACACACCATTCCAGTGTCTATGTAAATGAGCTACTGCTGAGCCACGCCCCCTCCAGAAACAAGTCAAGGGAGGGGCTCGTCTTATATGAGGAATCTAATCAATATGTTTAATACAAAAATGAAAGCAGGGATTTTTTTCCCAAGGTTTTTTTTTTTTTTTGCACATGCACACTGGAGACCTCTCTGAAACTCTAAAAAAATAACTAAAAAGCCAATTTTGCATAGTACATCCCCTTTAATGTATTTTCTAGAGTTAAATAAAAGAGTTATGCAATAGACCTCATTTGCAAAAGATTTAGAGGCGTTCTTGCTTATAAGTAGTTTATTAATGAACCTTAAATTAAAGTGGCTTTTTGTACCAGCTCCTGCTATTTAATATGTTATGCACCAAAAAAAATAAAAAATAAAATAAAAACCCTCAGACGTACAAAAAAATAGCGATCAAAGAAAAACAGTCAGCCTGAAGGCATGATGAAATTAGCATGTTCAGTCTCACTTTAGATTAATGGTGTAAAAATATTTATGTAGTTTCCTTACTCTGACAAAAAAAAAAAAAAAAAAGTGCAATTCAACCTTTAAGGTCTCCCTCCTACTTAATGAAAAATAGACCTTTCCAGGGTCTCTGGAGCCAACATGACCTAATTCATGGCTGTTCTGATAAAATGCCACAATGAACGCCAACGTCTTTTTCTGAAGGAAAAAAGTAATAAAGGAAATTTTTAAAAAGTTGATCCAAACAAGATGTTGTATCTGTAATCTTCTGTAATATTATGTAATATATGTAACATAAGTTGGTGGTGGCTCAGGCAGCTAAGGCTTATTGTGGGTTCGAGGCCTGCTGCGTGCAGTGTCGGTCCCAAGCCTGGTTAGAGAAATGGTCAGGTTGCATCATGAAGGGCATCAGGCGTCAAATCTGTGCCAAAGTTGTTTGCGGATCCGATGGTCCTTGACGGGAGCAAGACAGGGAACAAGCCGCATACATCCCTTACCCGGTATGTTCATATTACACCACTAGGTGGCAGCAAAGCACGAGGGTTTATAACAAGCCATCTCCTTTGGTGCAAATCCAGATCCTACACAAAGGTGCACTTATTCTTGTATTGTATATATTCTTGTTAAGCTTAAAATATGCACTCAGCCGTCGTTGTCATTTCTGTCATTCCTCCAGGAAGTGCCCACGGACTAACCGTATCAACCGGCAAAAGCAAAACGTCACGCACTACAACTCGGAGAACACCCTGCGCGCCTCCACTCGCCTCATCTAAGTGTCAAGGAGAAGCCTCAGAACCGTGGGATCTGTCGAAACAAGAGATTGAAGATACGAAAACAGCCACTTCTTCCTGCCTCCTGGTGCAAAAAAGATGGACCTTACTGGAGCGTACGACTGGACAGAGGGGAAGGGGTGAGGGTGGGGTTGTAGGTGAGGCTGAGTGGGGTGACACGTGGTGCCTTCTACCTGTGGCACAGGACACAAACTGAGAGGATCTTAGGACATTACCTTAGGACAAGTCCTACTATTTGGTTACGTATGGGTAATATTTCCACTAGTTTCTTTGTTTTGTCTTGGTGGGGTCTTTTTCTGTAAATGTAAATAAATAATTTATATCACAAAACAGATAATAGCATGCAACTGTATTTTTATGGTGGGTGCCAATTTGGCAAGAATAGGGGTTCTTAACTTTTTTATAGACGACACTACATCTGTGGGTTAATGTAAAATTTTAGAGTAATGATTTTGCTATGAACACCGTCTCACAGCCTGATATACGTTATGTGTTACACCTGTTCTGACCACTAGGGGTAGATTTGTGCAAAATAATGTAACTTCTTGTGCCTTAGATCAGAGCTTATCAGAACTGACCCATTAAATGCAATTACAGTTGTAACATCATAATCAACACTGGTAATCTTAAAATATATATCTATATCTATATATTTATGCATACACAACGCACCTCACGTTGAGTTGTCCAGCCAGATCTTCACGACAAGGAGCCGGTATTTGACCCATGTACATGTGAATATCACTCAACATAGCTGACACACTGATTCACAAACTGATTCATATAGAGTACTGGTCCGGAGTTGTTGTGGTGGTTTGTTTCTACATCCTAGGACAATACTGAAGATATTAAAACTGCATATGGGAAATTGTTTGAACTTTAAATATACAGTGTACAGTAATAATACAGAAGTGCAGTCGCAAAGCCCATCAAATGCGACAGTATAATGAGACCGGATCTCATTACTGTAGGTGCATCCCAGGATAAAAATAAAAGTAAGACCAAGATGAACCTCTGCTGTAGAAGAGAAGTTCATTTAGAGTTACCAGCCCCCTGAGATGGCTAATTAACAGCACCTCACATTAGAGCCATCATGAATGTTTCACATAGCTCGATTAGCCGGGACATCTCGACATATTCACCTATGCGGAGGAAGTTATTTTATATTTTGGAAGCCTTCAGTCTTGTTCTAGTCTTGTTGTAGAAAGAAGAAAAAAAAGTCATTGAATTGTAAGATGTGTCTATCTGAACGTTTAATTGGTAGTGTATTCTGTCAACACTAAAGTTGGGGAAAAAATAAGGAATTCATTTGATTTGTAGCTGATATTTTATAGTAAGAAAACAATCTTCCCATCCTGTGCACCGTCCCTCCCGACCGAGGCATAATCTGGACGGGTCTGTTATTGTCAGATAATGGATAGAAGCTTTCAGACCAGTACTTGATATATACTGATTCTGTAGACCAACTACAAGGTCGTGTTTGTTGTAAAACCGGCACTCACTGACACTTTTATATCTATATTTATACATCTATATCAGATTCTTGGCAGTTTTGGTCTAGACACTCTAAAATGAAACAATGGATAATTGTACTAAACATTAAAAAAGTTCCAGTCACTCTGAAGCTGTCCTCACATTAATCAAACGCGCTGAAATAAAGTTTTGAACAAACTACAAATTGGAAGAGGACCACAACAAACCCTGAACATGTGTTTAATTAGATCCAAAATTTATAAGTGTGATCCAACGCGGCGAGGAAGGATTCTCCTGACTAACCTATTTCTCATGGTTCATGGACTCGTGGTTTGTACCTATTTATATGTAGATTCGTATTTGTTAGAATGTTTCCATATTCACTCATGCATATTTCTCTAATATAACTAATCTTTAAAATCCCTGAAGGAAAATTTGCTGTTCACTAAGTTGTCCTCCACAAACCCTATGAATATCTGGAATATGTTAAAAAATACCCGGAAGCTACAGGTAAAGCAAGATCAGTGTCCTGATTGTCATGGGCAGGGTCGGTGGGGGGAGAGACTGAGACTGAGGAAGGATTAGTGACAGAAAGCAAGATTGGGTGGGATCCATGACAGAGTAGTCTGGGGTAGGACGAACTGAGACTGAGAGTTTGGTGTGGTGTCATGGGTGGAGTCTAAGACTGAGGCAGGATCGGGCAGGTATTGAAACTGATGGGGGGATTATCAGCAGAGTGTTATATTGGTGAGGATCAAGGGCAAAGTTTGAGCCTGGAGCAGGATCGGGGCAGAGATTGAGTCTGGGGCAGGATCAGAACCTGAAACTGAGATGGAGGCAGGGTTAGAACCTGAAACTTTGGCAGTGTCAAACCCTGAAACCGTGCAGGAACTAAGTCTGGGGCAGGGTCAGACCCTGAAACCGTGCAGGAACTAAGTCTGGGGCAGGGTCAGACCCTGAAACCGTGCAGGAACTAAGTCTGGGGCAGGGTCAGACCCTGAAACCGGACAGGAGCTAAGTCTGGGGCAGGGTCAGACCCTGAAACCAGACAAAAACTAAGTCTGGGGCAGGGTCAGACCCTGAAACCGGACAGGAGCTAAGTCTGGGGCAGGGTCAGACCCTGAAACCGGAAGGAACTAAGTCTGGGGCAGGGTCAGACCCTGAAACCGTGCAGAAAGGGACTAAATCTGGGGCAGGATCAGACCTTGAAACTGAGGCAGAAACTGAGACTGGGGCAGGATCGGAACAGGAGCAGAACATGGAACAGACTGGTACAGGATCAGGGCAGGATCATGATTGAGGCAGAGACTAAGCATATAGGAAAGAATCAGTAGAAGACACTGGATCAATATCAAAAGCTGACACTGGTACAGCATCAGGGGTCAGAACTTGAATCTGGGGCAGGATGAAAGTCATAGTTAGAGACATGGAAAGAGCTGGAGGGGCAGAAATTGAGACTGAGAAGGATCGGGGGGCAGAGCCTGAACCTGGACAATCTTTAGAGGCAAAACCTGAGGCTGGGGCAGGAAGAGATGTATCCCAAAGCCTCCCGAAAAAATCATATACAGAAGTTGAAGCAATGTGGCGATACAGACTGGAACTGTGATAGAGTCGTTGTGACTTTAAGGTGCAAGATCAGTGGCACTAACTGGGGCAGGGGAACAGCTGGAGATTGGAGAGCAGACTGTGGCAGAATGCAACTGCAATGGTCCTAAATGCCAAAAGTTTGTGGGCACCTGATCATCAAAGCCTTGTGTTTGTTTTGTGCCATTCCAGATTTCATGCCTCTTTGCTGTTAGAATTACCTCCACTCTTCCCCTGACCAAAGTTTATCTAAGCCAGGTGTGGGAGAGTACAGACCATGGTCTATGCTCTGCATAGTAAAGTGTGACTCTGCACAGGTCTTCTCTGATCCGCCAGAACCCAGAAGCATGTACAGCATTGGATTATAACACCATTGAAACTAATCAGAAATGGTTGCCAGCTATGAGCAGAGGAGAGGGCGTGGCCATGGTGAAGTAAAAACTGTGGGAAAAAGAGGCCAAACTGAAATGAGAACAGCTATAACCTCAACTGTATCCAAGTGGTAGTTCACTCATCACAGGATCTACATTTAAACCTATTTACATATAATCAAATACACCTAATATTACTGCATTCATACAAACCTGAAGTCCTGGTAAGAACAAGTCCAGCAGCCCCCAGGATTCCTGACATTCCCCGTCAGCTGAGGATTTTCTCAGGTTTATTTGTGACAACAGACTTCAGAATGCGACCTCGTCTTCAACCGTCTCAGCATTATGAGAGGAAAGGTTGAACAGGAAGCCTTTAATGTCTGTCTGTGTGCAAGGATGCGTATTTCCTTTGTGGGAACTTTAAAGACTTTCCAGCTTTCCATTTTCTTTTATATTATGGTGGGTTAGAGAAATGTTACACAGGAGAAACCAAATTCTTTATTATTTATAGAAAATCCTGTCCGAATCCAGTTTCATGCACAACAAATAGCTGCCTCAGGAAAGTTCTAGCATGATATTAGCCTTGATTGATAGTGCTGGACGAGTACGAAACCGTGACAGACATGTCAAAACGTGTGACTGGCATAATTAATACATGTTAAGATGATAATGGGAAGCTAATTATGAAATCTAGTAGTGGCAGAGATAGACCTTTAGGAACGCTTTTGGAGAGCCATATTCTTAACCACGTAAGGTAAGAGTCACAAAGTCCACAATTAGTTTATGTGTTCCTTAAAGATTGTTCATTTTAATTAAGGGTGCACTTGAACACACAAAGTGACAATAAATGATCGATCAACATATTAAGTTGGCGGCACGGTGGAGTAAAGGTTAGCGATGTCGCCTTGCACCTCCAGGGTCAAGAGTTCAATTTCTGCTTCTGGTCCCTGTGCTTGGTGGGTTTCCTCAGGGGACACCAGTTTCCTCCCACAGTCCAAAGATATGCAGATTAGACTAATTGGCTTTTCCAAATTGCCCAGAGTGCACGTGATGTGCGCCCTGCGATGGTTTGGCACCCCATCCAGGGTGTACCCCACCTCATGCCCAATGTCTCCTGGGATGGGGTCCAGGTTCATCATCATTTTATTATTCTAGCAGTCTATTTCTGTGCGTCTGATTCAAGGTACTAAAAGGAAACACTTAGCAACAGAGTGTTTATATGATCCTGAGATGTACATACGAGTCACTCTGTAATTCGGTGTACATTTCACAAGAGTATGAAAGTACAAAGAACTATACATCTTCTTCTCGATAGAACAAATAATGTTTCGAGTTAATCTGTTCCTTCAGTGTAACATGAACTTTTTCCATTCAATCTGAACACCTACCAGTTTGTCGTGTTCACAGAATTTCATCCTGCAACTCAAAAGTGACTTGTCCCAATGCAAAGTGACCAATAGATTTTTTTTTTAAAAACCTGTTGATGTGGAGGAAAGTGACAGGTTACCCATGTACATTTACATTCAGGCATTTGGCAGATGCACTTATCCAGAGTGACTTACAAAAGTGCTTTGAAGTTTCCATCGCTAGTCTTAGTCGTCACTTTAAAATTGCCAGTGACTCAACTATACATATAGACATCTAGTACCCATATGAATAATGTGTGCTGTGACATACTGTATGCATGTACTGTATGCAACTACTGATTAGGGACCTTTTTTCGTTGAAAGTCAATCAGTGACAATCAGCTATTATAGGTGAAATATTAAGAAATATGAGAAAACACATCATTTAAAAGGTACGCTGAAGGTTTGTATCGAAACCCACAGCTATTAACAATGTATATAATGTATATAGATGTAGCATTTAGCACTATCGCCTCGCACCTCCAGGGTCCGGGTTCGATTCCCGCCTGAGCATGTTCTCCCCGTGCAAACTAGCCAATTAGACTCATTGATGTTCCCAAATTGCCCATTGTGTGCATGTGTGTCCTGCTCCGGATTTGCACCCTGCCTTGTGCACAAAGTTTCCTGGGAAAGGCTCCAGGTCCCCCTGTATAGGATAAGCAGTATAGAAGGTGAATGAATATGCATATTTTGAAACCAAGAAACAAAAGCAGACATGGCAAAAGTGGTCCATTTGGCAACATGACAATTTTCAACCTAACGTAAGTGAAGCAGAGGATGCACAATATGTTTGCGCGATTATATAACAAACTTTCCCTGAACAGGTGAAAATCTGATATTTTTCGAAGAGATTTTTCAAAACAAATAAACTCATCAATCAAATGACGTGACATGCGCTCCAAATGATACAAAGACTCCTGCGCGATCAAGTTCAGAGCGAACGTCCTGATTATTAATGGTGCAGTGACGCCATCGGTTCAGGCTGATCTGTACAGGCATGTCTATCTTTGCTCAGGAATTTTCCCACGGCAAACAAGTACAAAAGTAACAGCAGTGCGCTGTGAACCGAGCAAAGTAGACAATAATCCTCAAATCCAGAGAGATCAACTACAGGATGTTGCTGGTTTCATCAGGAGCGATATGCACATGTCACCTGGTGCGGTTCAGCTCGACACAAGTTCGCACTGGTCTCGACAGCAACCGGAATGGTTAATTTTCACTCGGAGATAAGATCTAATCAGCACAGTGGGGCATAAGGAAGCAAATGATAAGATCAAATAATAGAGGCAAAGTATTTTTGCTGTTGTAATAAGAAGGTGATCCTCTTGTGAACATACGGTATTTTTCCTGGAAAGCTCACGACCCCCCACGGAATCCGTGTTTCTGCTTCTTATTGGCACAGAATTGTTCCATACATGCTTCGTTTACATAATCATCACCATCCTGACTACTTTTAGTCAGAGGTGATTAAATCAGAGCGACACGGTGGCGTCCTGGTTATCCATGTAGCCTCACACCTCCAGGGTCTGGGTTCGATTCCCACCTCGGGGTCATTGTGCATGGAGTTTGCATGTTCTCCGCCCAGGGTGTACCAGCCCTCGTCTCCTGGAATAGACTCCCGAGTAAAGTGTTATAGGTGCCGAGGGAGTGATTAAATCCGCAGCAAAAGAATTTAATCCAACAATTTCATGCAGTGACTATGTTTGGCCACCAGGGAGCAGACTTTCACATTGTTCAAGGATGCAGCAGTAAGTATAATTTAAGTAAAAAAGATATTAGGATCACGATAATTAAAAATCATTTTGCTTGATCGAAAAAGAGGGAAAATCATTGGTGTGTGTGTGTGTGTGTGTGTGTGTGTGTGTGTGTGTGTGTGTGTGTGTGTGTGTGTGTGTGGAGAGAGAGTGGGGGAAAAGGTCAGAACGACAGGATGAGAGAATTCACATCACAGCCCTCGACAAAGGAAACTTTATCTTCTGTGCGTGTGTGCATGTGTGTACTCAAGTCTCCAACGCATGCTAGGGATTTTCTCTAAAAACCATGTGATCATTTGAAAGAGGAAAAAATAAGTTCAGCTTTTATTCGTCAAACATATACATTATTGCACAGCAAAACTCTATCCCAGCTTCTCGGGCCCAAGCACAGGGTCAGCCATTTTTTCTACAGAACCCCTTGCTCAAGGGCCCAACAGCGGCAACCTGGCAGAGCTGGGGCTCGAACCGCCAACCTTCTGGTCGCTAACTCCTTAACACCTTACCATTTCATAGAAGTTGGTTGTACAACGAGGTCTGAAAGCCGCTGGCATGAACGTGACGTGACCCTCTGTCCTGAAACACACACACAGCATAGCAATGTCCATGTCGATAAGAATTCTCCACATTCTCACTACAGAACTCTAAGGCACACATTTCACAATGTTAGCGCTGCGTTCCGAGATGACAACGTGTTGGTGTTTTTTTTGGTGCCCCAGCCGGAAGCAGGCTTGAGTTTGCTCTGAATCTGAAAGTGTGTGTGTAATACGAGAGTGGAGAGCAAGATGGGCCAATGAGAACGTGTGTGTGTGTGTGTGTGTGTGTGTGTGTGTGTGTGTGTGTGTGTGTGTGTGTGTGTGTGTGAGATTAGGGATCATCCTGGCATGGTGCCATCCACATATTGTGCAGATATTTATTTCTAGACCTGGAGACATGGAACATTAGAGCTGAAAAAAAGAACCGAGAGAGAAAGAGAGAGAGAGAGAGAGAGAGAGAGAGAAGTGCTGAGTGCAGGTGCAGTGAAAATCATATCACCTGCTAGCAAATACAGCATCACAATCACACTGTGTTACTTCTATTCCCTGCCATGTCGCTCCCTCTCTCACACCCACACACACACACACACACACACACACTGACACTCCGGCTTGATTTACACCGATGGGCCGGACTAACTCCTAGGCAACCTGGCTCCTCCTCTGGGTGTGTAGGGAGTTTTTAAGTGGTGTGTCGGGAATGTTGTTGTGTTCAGGAGACGTGGGAGGCAGCGGAGCTCGTCCATGTGACAGACACACTCAAAAATAGAAGCACTCCACAGGTCAAGCTAAACGGGTAGCACCTGCGGGTCAGACATCTTTTAAAATAGGAAGCAGACTTTGATCGGACCAGATCCTCCGAAAATGGGTGAAGATGCTACTCGAGCTGATCAAAGCTCCTCCACCTCGCCTGCTCCGGCCACCTCTGATTCCCCCACCGCTCCAGTGGTGGACGCCCAGGATCTCTTCGTCCCCAGTTCAGGTCCTACCTCCCCGACTCACACCCTCACCCGGACGGGTAGCAAGACTCCAGGCAGCCCGACAGGTGCGGCGAACCAGGTGAGCGCCATCACGGTGGTGGCGCTGCTCGACCAGCTGGTGGTGATGATCGAGGCCGTGCAGGAGAACCAGCGGCGCATGGAGAAACGCCAGGCTGACCTGGAGGGCACGGTGCGGTCCGTGCAGGCTGACTTGACCCGCCTGAGCAAGAGCCATACAGTTACCTCTGGCGGTGTCAACAAGCTGCTCGAGCGCTCACGCAAGACAGGCATCTATGTGAAGGAAGTGCGTGAGCGTCTTGATCGCCAGAGTGGCCAGGTAAAGCGTCTGGAGGCCAACCATGCACACCTGCTCAAGAGGAACCACTTCAAAGTGCTCATTTTCCAGGTAGGCTCTGGTTTCGATTATTTGCCTGAAATTATATCCATCATACAGTATATGTTTATATCTACAGTAGTTTAGCAACCTTATCGATAACAGTTCTGGTAAATGAGGCACCTGAAAGATCTCCTCATGCATGGAGATGTTCCTCATGGTAGAGCACACTGTAGAACTGAAGCAAACTTTAAAAAGTGGTACAGGATGTGTGTGAAGCAGAAGCAGGTTGTGTGTGGGCGTAAGAGAGAGTCAGAAAGTGCCCGCATCCGTGTAAGACCTAGAGAGAGTTAATCACGCAGAATCCCTAATAATACCCCGTCCATATTCGTCATCTTCACCTCTGGCCGTATAAGTGAATAGCCACGGCAACTGAAAATGACTAACCGGAGTCACGGATGTAAGGTGTGCTCCCTCAACCAGCTCGGCAGCCTCGTGGGTGTGTTCGGTTTAGTTTGGGCTTAATCCGTGTAATCCGAAGGAGAGGTGCATTGTATGTTGAATACGCTTTTCTATTATGTGTATCTTAAGAAAAAAGAAAAAAAACGTGTTACCCTATTTGCCTTTTTCAACGGCTGGATTGTGTCGACCTGCACCGCAAAGGTTTTTTTGTTGTTGTTGTTGTTGTTGCTGTTGTTTCTTTTAGCCCACTAAAATGGCCTTGGGGTTAGGTACGAGTCAATAAGCGCGCTGTTCGTCTTGTGGGAACATGCAGAAGGTTTCTTCAGTGGAAAAAACATCTAGTGGAAAAACTGAAATATGCACAACTTTTTAATGTCAAGTTTTTTTTTTTTACCGTAGGATTGTAATTGACACACTTTGAGCTTAGCACACGAAAAACACCCGGTTCTGTGCGTTGTTAGCTGATGTGATCATTGATGGCGCCTGTTTGGCGATTTTTGCATTACAAACATCTTCATCTTTATTGCCTACTCTCTCCTTTCTGGAGTCATCCTGATCTGCAAACGGCGTCTAAACCCTGTGTTTCAGCGCGTTTAAAAATGGACAATCGTGCTAAACGCTGTAATTCAGGTGAGAGAAGGCGGGAAGCGGAGGGGTGGGGCCGCGCACAGTTTATCACCCCTGGCGTTCGCGAATTCCTGCATGCCTCCCTCTCCGTGAGGGCAGGTAGAGTTTTCTCCAGAGTCGCGAACGTTACCGCCGTCCACCGAAAGCCAAGTCAGAGCGTGTGTGGACGTGCAGGAGCGGGAGCGGGAGATGCAGGCCGGAGTATTTGCACAGCTCACTTCCTGGTTAGTTCAGAAGAAAAGCATGCATCATCTCGTGCAAGCCTGGAAAAGATTCACCTCGTGCAATATAATCACGGCTTTACGACGGCAATCACAATTCTCGGCAGTTTATTTTCGAAAGGCCAGTCCGATTGTAGAGTGTAGTCAATATGTTGGTGAATATGTGTTTGTGCGTCTTACTTCGGGTAGGTCAGTGCACCAACAACCGAGGAATCAACCTTCTAGTTAAGAAGAAGAACTAGACCCCCCCCCTCCCCACCTAAAAAAAATTTTTTTTAAAGCCCTAATAAAACTTATTAATGAATTAATTGAAAGGTTTGTTTAATATCAATAGGTTTGGTCTCAGTTGGTGCTAAACTAGACTAAACTCCCTAAAATCTAGAATCTAGCCAAAGCTCGAATTGTGCAAATAGTCGTATCAAGCAGTTACCACCGCTGCTACCGTTGTATAGACAACTAGCCAATATGATCATCAGTTGAATATTTAATTAATTACTTGCAAAACCCTCTTTTGTGAAGTCTTTGCCATGTTGTGAAAACTTCGGTTGATCGATAAATAGCACTGTGTGTTTGTCTAGGTGTGTGTGTGTGTGTGTGTGAGAGAGAGAGAGAGAGAGTCTATAGCTGCTATCAGTGGGGTGTGTCTCAAGCTACCGTACATGGTTTTACTACACGTGGCAAAATGGTGGCTAGCACACACTTAAAATACCAGGCCAGGTGTGGCATTATCAGGTGTGTTAATGTTCCACCAGGTGAAAGGCCGCCGTGCACGGAGCTGATATTTTATATAAAACACACACACACACACACACACACACACACACACACACACACACACACACACACACACGCAACAGTGGTTTGGAGCAGTCATTCTTTTTTCAGGTAGAAGGTGAATATATAAAAAAAAAAGAAAAGAAAAAAAAGGAATGTGTGTGTGTGTGTGTGTGTGCGTGTGTTGAATGATCCACAAGAATGAGGACTGTCATTCTCCTTAACATGTTCTAACGAGCTCTAATGCGTGTCACATTAACCAAGACATGAATTACTGTCTGCTTGTCACTTCCTTCTGAGATTTCTCCTTTCTGACTTTAGTGCCTCTGATCTCGTCACACACTCGTGCACACCTTCTGCAGTTTTCCTCTATCATTTTCTTGTTTTTTCGATTTGCACATCAAAATTATTATTAATTATTAGGGTTTTTTTTTTAGAAAAAAAAAGAAAGAAAGAAAGAAAAAGCCAAAGTGCACCGAATCCTGTATAACGTGATGAAATTCTTTTAGCTGAAAACTAGCAGCGCTGTCTCACCATGGTGAGGACATGTTACAGATGGTAAAGTCCACTGGCCTCCTCACATTAGCTCTTTATACTGTCCATTTAAGCAGAATATATGATAAACAACCTTTAATGATGTTTATTACAGTATATACTGTACATAGTGGAAAAAACAAATAATGTAAATGTAATAACTGTAAACGGGTTCTATGTAACACTGAAGTGGGTTATAGTGTTATTTCATTATATACGAGTCACACTAAAAAAATAACTTGTATTTTTTTTTTTTTTTTTTTTTTTACTGATCCAGAATCTGATTAATTGAGTCTAAGGTTAAGTCTTGTGCTTAAATATTGAACAAAAAAACTGCATCCATACAAAAGATCTGAGCATCTCATCCGCGTTTGGCTTTTTCCCCATTCATTTTTCATAGCTTCACTTCATAAATGCAGGATCCGGTCCATAGATTATTTCGGTCGTGTTAATCGCGCAGACTATCTCTCCTTCTTTTTTCCGTTTTTGTTTTGACTGGGGGTTCACGTATTTACTTCCTCGTCTGGACCTCTTAATCCTGTATACAGGGTCGGACTTAGTGCACATGGTGGGGTACCGATCAATTGCAGGGCACACACATAGACACACACACACACACACACACACACACACACACTAGTTCAATTTGGGAACGCCAATCAGCCTAATCTGCATGTCTTTGGACTGTGGAAGAAAACCAGAGCACCCGGAGGAAACCCACCAAGCACAGACCCCGAGACGGGAATCAATCCCGAAATCTGCAAACCCCGAGGTGCAAGACGGCAAGTGTTTAGCACTACACCACCCTGCCACACACCCCGGCTGGGATTTAAATAATATAATCATTTTTTTCCCCCCTATTATCCCCTATTATGGATAAGACGACCCCTATTATGGATAAGACCTTCCCAAGTTTGTTGCTCAGCCCTGCTGTTTTCTGGAGGGGCGTGGCTCGGCAGTAGTAGTAGTTTACATAGACACTAGAACAGCGCGTTCTGAAGATGAGTGACACAGAGGGAGTATAATATGAGACCTTTAAGAGTTCTTTGGATCATCTTTAATCATCAAAATAAGACACAGTATTAGTAAGTATGAGGACATCATTGGTGTTCCCACTATTAAGGCATGAAGACATCAATCTCATGCAGATCAGCAGTCCCGCTGTCCTATCTGGAGGAAACGATGCAGTCTCTCAGGCAGAACAACGCCGTGTCTTGTAATTACAGACATATTTAGTTGAACAGTTACATCAGAGGTTTTTATTTCACCGCTGTTGTTTGGAACGGCTTCTACTCAGACCAGTAGATCAGGTTGTTTTGGTGCGTTCTGTGGGTGTGTGTGTGTGTGTGTGTGTGTGTGTGTGTGTGTGTGTGTGTGTGTGTGTGTGTGTGTGTGTATGCGTGTGTGTGTGTTTGTCGGCACTGATCTGCTTGTTGTTATTTGTCATTTTTGCTTCGTGGGCGGTTGAATGCATGTGACAGAATGTAAAAAGTGGGAATGTTCATGGCTCCTTTGGGTCGCTACAAAAGCTGATAGCTTCTGTTTACAGAAACATTCTATCGTCTCCGTCTCTGCAGCAGGGCCGACTCTATCAAAGCGCCTTCGGACATGCGGACACAAACCTACGAGCGAAGCACGAAATTTCCTAAGAATTTTCTTTTTTAAGTCTTTTTTTTTTTTTTACTTTTAACGCCGGAATCAGTTCCTCGGAAGACAACAAACATCACCGGAGCGTTACAACTTGGCACAGTGTACATCAGATACCATGCTACTCACGATCCCTAGAAATAGACGCATAAATCGCTTATAAATAAATAAAATGTGCTTCAGTTCAGATCGTACCCTTTAGGACGACTGAAAATATACAACATAACTGTTTAAAATGTTGTTCAGAATTACAGATGATGAAGAATTACAGAATATGCGTGTGTTCATTCCTGCCCTCTCAACTATTTGTTTGTGCTTGGCTACGGCTTATCTCACTCCCAGAGCTCCAAGGCAAAGCTGGGTTACACCCCCCCAGCCCCCCACCCCCGGGAGACACAGAGTGAGACGGAGAGAGAGTGAGACACAGCGAGAGAGAGACAGAGAAGTTGCAGTGAAATTTTAAGTGGAGAAAGAGAGCAAAATTGAAAGCAGTAGGTGAAGTGGTTAGTGAGATTGACGAGATGATCGCAGAAGATCATATCAGATAGCTACGTGGACGGGAGAAAAGGTAGAAGCGATGGAAAAACAAAGAGAGAGCGCGAGAGAGAGAGAGAGAGAGAGAGAGAGCTCAGACCTGATCGTACTTAACCGACTCGTATTTGTCCGTTCTGTTCCTTATCTCGCTCGCCTCCAGTTAGCTGGAAAGACATCAGGTGCGAATACAACAAAGCAAACAGTAAAGCGCATTGTGTGTTTGCTCACGGATCGATTATTAATCAGGACGACAATAATATGAGCGCTAGTCACGCGTTTGCTAAAAGCCTAAAAACAAGACGCGAAAAAACCATTTCGGTGGTTTAAATTGGCGCTGAAACTTCTCCAGGATCTCGATATGTTGTATCACCAAAGTCACATTTTTTTTCGCGAGGGGTGGGGGGGAGACGAAATGGTTAAGCTGATGGTTATCATGAGTTTTTAGTGTTTTGTGGATATGATTTAATTGTGCACTCAACCAGGGCTGTGTGATGATCTTTAAATACGTACGTTCAATATGTATCCAATGTGCTCCACAGCGAGGTTAGATCATGTCAAATAATTTGCTCAAAACACAAAAAGCAGTGTTTTTACAAAACACACACACACACCCACACACACACACACCATAATGGTGACCTTATACTAGCTGGTGTAATTAGCCTGACTCATTGTTTACTTCATTTAGGCAAAGTGTCCCGCTAGAGCCCGGACGGTTCCTGTCCTGCTCCGGAGACTCCGGTGACTCAGCAGCCGCCGATGGATTTACTCTTTTGTTAACCGTGCAAAGGCGCCATGAAGCTAACGCGGCGCGTGCATTCCCGTGTATTGACACCAAAAACTACGTTTCAAAAGACGCTGCTTAAACTCTCTCTTTGGTTAAAGAAGATGTGTGAGTGTCAAAGCTCCGGGAACCTTTTGTGCTTTTAGAAAGTCGCTTTCACCTGGAAAAGTGGTTGTATTGTGCTGGTTAAAACTCATTTATAAAGCACAAGGGCTTAAAGGCCAGAGTCGTGCCTCTCCAGTCATGTGGTTTAGTACCAGCAGGAGGGCAGATAGCAGATGAGCGTTTAAACAGCCAGACATAAAAAGTGAAAAAAACTGAGTTACTGTTGCAGCCTTTTTATTACGGCACAACCCAACATGTAATTTTTTATTTATTTATTTTTTTTGTAAGACAATATTTCAAAGTTGTTAAACTAACACTAACTTCATAACTTTTATCCATTCACAGAAACATTCAATCGCACGGAAATTTCACTAGACAACAAAGTACTGTAATGACTTTATTACTTTCGTATCAGCCTTCCTTTCTTGCTCCTGTTCCTCCCCTTGACGGCAATAACTTGAAAAAAACAATGCTCTCCGAGGGCAAAGTCCTAAACCAAATCAAATCAAACATTTTATGAACCGCCAATGCTGGAGGCGTCTCCCTTTATTTCATCGTATCAATGAGTCACGTTGGCATTTGTCCCGTTAATGCATGCTTAGATCGATGGAATGCCTCGCGCCTCCAGGGTCCGGGTTCGATTCCCGCCTTCCATGCATGGAGTTTGCATGTTCTGCCCGAGCTTGGTGGGTTTCCTCCGGGTACTCCGGTTTCCTCCTATCAGTCCAAAGACATGCAGATTAGGCTGATCCCAAATGTGTGAATGTTGACCGGAGCTCCTACAATGTTTGTACAAATGGGAATACATACAATAGTCACCATTGGCCTTCGCGGTCCCTAGTTGGACTACAGAGCTACTGTACCGTGATGGATGGATGGAAATTGATGGATTAATGGTTGTGGATAACATATGCAGTACCATACAATATACCATACCACAGAAATGGCCGCGTCGTATATATTTATTAGTATAAACCTTACTGAATCCGGATCTTCTGACCAATCGGATTTCAGCACGGGGAAACGGAAAATACAAATATGTCAAACCGCAGAAGTTTTGTTCAGTCTCAGTACATTAGCAGTTAAACACCACCCACAGTTTTTGCTCCGGCGTAGGCACTCGTCTCACCTGCAGTACAAAGGATTCGAGACAGCGTCTCTGTGTTCTAGCCAACTGACTGTGTGTTCTCTGGGCTTGGAAAGATGCCACTGATTCTCTGAACATGTATCAAGACCAGGCAACACATAGATGAAAAACATTATGTGTGTGTGTGTGTGTGTGTGTGTGTGTGTGTGTGTGTGTGTGTGTGTGTGTGTGTGTGTGTGTTTGAGACAGAAACGGATCACCGACATGCAGTATGAGCCTCAGTTCATGTCACGGTGCTTGACATCTCTTTCAACCAGAGGAAAGTCGACATCCTTCCTTCCTCACATGTGGTCACACATCATCCATACATAGTATTCTTCTTTCTTTTCTTTTTTTTTTCTTTTCTTTTCTTTTTTTTTTTCTTTTTTTTTTTTTTGCATAGTTGTGACAAGCCTTCGTTGGTTGTTTTTTTGTTGTTGTTGTTGTTGTTGTTGCAGAAGCCGAGTCCTCAGCGTGCCGGTGTCCGTTGACTCGGGACATTAAATTATATGACATGCAATGTGCTGGAATAATAAGTCATGTGCTTTACATGTGCATTGAAGTTGAAGTGCAGGTTTAAACGAAGTGATATTTCATCTGATTTTTTTTTTTTTTTCTTTTTTCTTTTTCCATGAAAACTCACACACATTCAACAGCTCAATCCTTCGGTTAGTCAAAGTAGATGCAGATGAATCGGCGTTGCTTTCCAAGTCAAATATTACCAGGGAGAGGCTTTTAATACGCTGGGGATTTTTCGTCCCTGAATGAGTCATGTGCAATCCAGGGGGGAAATGATTTCCCTTCCAATATAAAGTAATATAAGGATAGGATAGGATAGGATAGGATAGGATAGGACACTCGAGTGAGGATGGTGTCCAAGTTGAGTCGGGTTCCTCTCAAGGTTTCTCCTTTTTTTCCCCTTGCTTTGTGTTTTTGACCCCTAACCACATTCCTAACCATTTATTTCCAGCATTTTTAATTCTGTAAAGCTGCTTTGTACAATACCATTGTTTAAAAAAAAAAAAAAAGTGCTCTATAAATAGAATAGAATAGAATAGAATAGAATAGAATAGAATAGAATAGAATAGATGTGCAGATAAAAAAGATATAATAAATCCTTTCTGGATACTTATATACATACACAAGTACCTTTAATGAAAGTGGACAGTCAGTACCGTGGCATGATATGTAAATATGGCATAATAACATAATGACTAATAACGTGTTGTACTACAGTATGTTGACAATAATAACATGACTATGCGCTCCAAAGCACCAGGAAATATTCGTTGTCTTCTTCTGTGTATACAGTATGTCTACACTTATGTAACATTTTACGAATCTGCTACATGTTTGTACACAAATCTGAGACTCACTGCTTGTTGGTGGTTTCTTTCCCTGACAAGGTATTTCATCATCCGGCCGGTGGGATCTCGAGTTTTGTCGCTGCTTTAAGTGCGGTTTCACAGTCGCGACACAAACCTGCCGCCCTTTATCTGGTCCTTCCTGTGGAACCACCTTTAATGACTTTTCCTATATTGTTCTTTTACATCTGCTTCATTCCTGTTAAAAAAAAAAAAAAAAAATTCCTTTCATTACCATTGTCTTGTCTCACACACTCTCGCACACACACATCCTTCTTCCACCCAGTGTTTCCACTCCAATAAGTCTGAGGCCTCCACTGGGGTGCATTAAGTTTCTGGGCTCTGATTACACGTTGAAGCAGAGGTACGAGCGTGTGACACCGTATTGTTTTCCAAGACATACACTCTTTGTCTTGCCCTCAACAAATGCCCACCCCTTTTTCCTGTATCGCACTTTTTCTGGTTTGCACTTGTTTACAGGTCAATGGCAAATGTCTGCATGTATCAAACGGCTCGTGCGGAGAATCTAAAATCAGCTTTCTCAGGTGTGGTCTAAAAACAGACAGGATCCAAAGTGCTAGTCGTACGGCGTTTCTACACATCTGCATGTTTAGTGCCGTCTAGGAATGCTAATGCTAATGCTAACATATGTAGATGCTAATGTTAATGCTTCGTTGTCTGTTCAAGGACAATCTGCGGAACACGACAAGTTATTCCTGCGAAGTGAATTTAAAAGTACAACCTTCACCATAAAGCGAACAGACGTTTGTACATTCAGTTGTGCAAATGATCAGAAGTCCTCCGAGTCTTTGATGATGGTTACATCATGAAAGATCATATCGAACCGTACATACTTCCTAAAACTACATTGTTACAGAAGACAACATTCTTTGGAGGAGAGCCTTACCTTCATCTTTGGATCTATGGAGATGGTTAGATGAATAGCGATGAATCAGAATTGTGAATCTATTCGGAGTTTCACAGTTTAGCAGTAAAACAAGCAAAACCTGTTGGACAGTACATGTTGGTTTTCGGTCCCTATCAGTCCGGAAATCTGGTCATTCAGCCACAGGTTTGTGTGCAACATCGATCTGGCCGTGCTGAAAATATGATATTAACGCGGCCGATCTTTTTTTAAATGGCGCGTTTTTATTGGCTGTTGAAAATATGCATGCAAAATAAGACCTGCTGTAGTAGACCTTAAGCTGTACTGAGGGTTATGACGTTATGATGTTCTGATCCGGCCTGTATGGGAAGCTTGCCAAGTCACTCCATATCCCTTTGGCTAAAAAGCACATTATGGAAAACGGCATATAAAAAAAAAGATGAAAACAGTTGGTAAAAAACTCGATCTAAATCTATCCAATTCAAGCCATGTTGAGTAAAACGCCCCGCTGGCATGGTGATGTTTAGTGTTTGTGTTCGGCTCGTATTGCAGGGTCATATGTCAGGATAGAAACGAAGGATATAAGCAAAACGGATGCAAACTGTTGAAGAAATCTTGCAGACCTCAGCGCTGAGGTGGACACCGTCAGGTGAAACTGTACACCGAGAGTATCTCATGTATCGATATGGCATATAGAACTACAGTTACTTTTAAGTTTTTGAAACGTTTACTGGAAACAATTTTCAGAGTGGTGGCGGTTCAGTGGTAGGTTTCTCGCCTGTCGTGCGGAATGGGTTCAAAGTCCACACCCAAAGTCCACACCCGAACCCCAGCCACTGGATGCAGTGCCGATCCCAAGCCCGGGTCAGATGGGAAGGTTACATCAGGAGGAACATCCGGTGTAAAAACCTGTGCCAAGCTGTGAGTGCGGATCGGATGGTCGACCCTGTGACAGGAACAGCCGCAAGTTTAACAACAACGAGAAAATTCTACAAAAAAAATTGGCATGCATGTTTTAAATCCAGCATTCCCAAGGTGAGGTCCTGGGACAACCGTGCCTCTGTGAAGCACAGACTGTCAGGTCTGCGCTGTTTTAAGCAGTTTGACGAAGCTCTTGTGTATTTTTACAGTTAGCTAATTTGATGGTTTCTTACATTGAAAGGGTTTAATGTAAGGTTTATGGTGAATACATTCATCATCTATACCACTGATCCTGTCTAAGGTCTGGAGAGGTGAAGGTAGCCCAGGGAACTCTGGGCACAAAGCTTGGTGCAACCTAGGTTAAGGTGCCAACCTACTGTATCACGGTACAAACACGCACATAGACGACCCACAACAAGCAATTTGGAGCCAGCAATCAGCATCTCTTTGGACTGTGGGAGGAAACTGGGGTACCAGGTGGAAACCCGGCAATCACAGGAAGAGCAGGAGCGAGATTCAAACCCGGAACCTTGGAGGTTTGAGGCGAGTGAGATAACCACTTAGCAACCGCGCCACCAATGTACTGTACATATCAATATGCACCTTGTGAATTCTAAGTGCAGTGGACTTATATTTGAATAACTAAATTACCGCTGGTAATTGTACTAAATTTCGTCTCTTTCGATTCAAGCAGATTTTAAAAGTGTTCGCAGAAGCCTGGTGTCTGACTCAGTCGTGTGAAACCTACACCGAAACAACGGATATACTGTATCTAAAGACTTGCGGTTTGATTTTCTAGCTCGTGTGCTGCTCTTTCCAGTGGACGGTGAAGTCCCGATTGTGCGTCCTAGCATGCTCGTATGTCATCTACCTAGCAGCTCATTGTGTGCTCTTGCTCTCAGGTTGAGGCCTGACTTGAAACAGTGTTTCATTTGGAACCAGACTCGCATTGTGTGAAACATGACACTTAAAGCTCACCTCCTCGTCTCTTGGTTTTTTTTGTTGTTTTTTTTATTCTCTCTCTCTCTCTCATTAAAACACACCTCTTAGTTCCTCATTCACCATGGGACGAGTGTGAACTTACGAACCGTACAAAGCGTTTTTTTAGAAAAAAACTTTTTGATTTCTTTAGGAGGTATGAATTTTGAACCGTGCGCTTGTTCGTATTTTAAATCCCCTCTGTGCTTGTTATTTTCACTTTAGTGCTGTTAGTTTAAAAAGTTCACCGAGCCCCAGCTCAGGTTTTTGGTTTGATCTTGTTTACGAGTGACATGAGCGTCTCCGTGTGTGTGTGTGTGTGTGTGTCTCAGTGCCGTAAAGCCAGCGGCGGTGGAGAAAAACTGGTTTACCCAGAAAGCATGCTGGTTTAGACTGGAACTGAGCCTTTGGGGGATTTGTTTCACAAAAGTCTTATGGTGCAACAAGAGAATTCAAACGGCTCACAGAAAATCTACTACACTCGTCTTTTTTCCAAAAAAAAAAAAAGCAACAAAAAAATCTGCAGTTTGTAAAGCAAGCGCCGTCACAAACTGCTGAGAAAGAATGCAAACCGTTTCAAGGATTTCATTTGTCCACGACGTGACGAAGAATTCTTCAAAAGTTCACAGCGGTGCCATAATAAACTCTGAGCTTAGTGAAGAAGGTGTGTGAAGTTCCTTTATGATGTCTCAGTTCTTAGTTTTGGCCCTGGATGTGCATGATGGCAATTTAAAAAAAAAAAAAAAAAAACCAATAAAGAAGAGGATTGAGAATTAAATTTGAATAACAAAGTTGAAGTCGGTGTAAAACTGTAACAGATCGCTGTTTTTAGATCTGAACAGCACATCCTTTAGCCTGGATTATTTGCGCAGGTGCGCTGGTGTGGATTTTTTTTATTTTATTTTTTTTTATTTTTTATCTTGCATAATGAAATAAAACACACGGCAACTCTTCAGATAGGTCATGGCTGGATAAACGTCTTCTCTTTGTTCTTGGGAGAATATCTCCTCAACCTTGTCGTGATCTGAGAACGTTCAGATCTCATGCCGACACTCTTGAAAAATGTTGACCTCCTAAGTTATCTTCTGGGGAAACCCTTGAATGTTCTTTGCAGACTCTCTCGATATCCAACGGAAACTTTGCCGAACGATTAATTATCTGATGAATGCTTTCTCTAGCAGTGCACCGACAGCTGCGAGATCATTCGGCTTCATTTAGATGGCAGGCAGGTTGTGGGTTCAACAAGCACCGATGCCAAAAGTGAAGTGTTTAGACCTCACGCTTACCTACTTCACATTACCCTCTGAGCAAAAAGCGTTTTCGAGTATTTTTCTTTTTCTTTCTCTCTCTCTTTTTTTTTTTTTTTTTTTTAATAAACAACACTATATGAATAAATGCACATAAATATGGCAGGCGTTGTGTTTGAACATTTTCCTGAGCAAGTTCTCGAAGGTCTGTGCATGTATAGACACGCTTATGTGTTGAGGAGGTTGATTTAGTGAGCAGGTGGGATTTGAGGCATGTTGCTCCACCCTACCCCCAGGATCCACCCTACTCCAGTTGAAGTGAATATCTCTCAAAGTCATTTTTGCATTTCAACCCGGGTGTAAGAGATATTATATTTTATATAATGTGTGTGTGTTATACAACGGCAACGTAAATCAACCATGACATCCGTCGTGTGTTCATGAAGCCCCATCACAGTTGAATTAGAAATGAATACGTATATATGCCAGGTTGCAGGTGTCGCTTCCCATGGTAGTAGTCGTGCTATCATGAACCACATGAATCCTGCTCACCCTGCTCCAGTCTGTCATTGATCTAAAGCCAATTTCAGGCTGTGCATTAAATCATGGCAAGTGTTTCAACGTGAAATACTCCTTACACGCCGTCAAGTACTGACATGACTTAAGATGCCTTTTTTTTTGTTTGTTTGGTTGTTTTTTTTTTTTTTTTTTTGGTTCGACATGTGTTTCTTTCCAGCACTGGGCAACACCCACAAAGTTATTATATAACCATAAGGCAAGTCATAACAACCAACATTTGTGCACCCTGTGAGAAGATCCAGAAGAAATGTGTGGATTACCCATTGCGTAGTTTTGATCTGGGGTCAGTTTGTACCCTGCAAATTCTGGTCATAAGGGCAAATCATAAAAGGCAAGAATGAAACAAACAAAAAACAAATAGGGCCTACAGTGGTGCTCCAAGGCATGCTTTGAAAATACAAAAGAATCACGACGATGATCTGAGTTCTATAACAGTTTTCCTCATGTAGACTCATCTATCATTCTCTCTTCCTTGCAGGAGGACAATGAGATCCCGACCACCTTGTTCACTAAGGAGTCCACAGCAGATATTGCCTCAGGATCTGTTCAGGATGAGACCGCCTCTGCCCGTGCGTCTGTGATCGATCCCAACTACCCCCATGAGGAAGGGTTGCAGACCATCAGCCTTTCCTCTGATGAAGAGGAAGGAGCAGCGAGCCCCCCACTGGAGGGAGGCACATTGCCCAGAGAGGTGCATGAGGATGAGTTCCCGGGCATGGCAAGTGACCGCCTAGAGTGGTCTCGCACCGACAAGTTTAAGCGATCCAGTCTGAAGAAGGTAGACAGCCTAAAGAAGGCCTTCTCACGCAGCAGCATTGAGAAGAAGATCAACAAGATCGTGCCCCCGGAGAAGCGTGAAAGGATCATGAAGAGCTTCTCTCCAAGTCATCCCAAAAGCCCAACCAACAAGAGCTCGTCCTATCGTGTCTCATCGATGACCTTCAACGTCAAGAAGGTGCGAGATGGAGAAGCCGAGGCCGGGCCGGCCCTGGGTGAGAACGCCACGGTGGAGCTGCCACCCATGGGCGGACCAGACGGTCAGCTACCGCTGGCGGAGGTCCATCATGAGGAGGAAAAGATCAACGGTAAGGAGCACAGTCCGTCCCCTACGGGCAGCGCAGAAGGGGGCGCCTCAGCTACAGAAGATGTAGAGCTTGAGAATGGTCCCTCAAACAAGGTTATAGAAGAAGAGGAGTCACACGAGCCCGGTGAAGCTAATAATGGAGCTGACGCTCATGAGAATGGCGATCATAATGTTGAAGTCGAAGAGGAGGACAAGTCCATGTCGGCACCTGAATCTCCCCCGTCAGCTGCAGTAGCTGTCGAGCAAGCGTCTTAGATTTACTGGCATTCCATCTTTCGCAGAGATCTTGGCACCGGAGCACACCATCTGTTCAAAATCAGTTGTGTTATGTAAGTGCTTGTCTGATAGAAAACAGGGCACGTGTAAAAAAAAAAATTATAATAAAAAAAAAAGTTTAAAAAAAAAACTTTTCTCCCCCCCGAACTGGGCTCTACATGGTAATGGGTGATTAAACAAACGGAATTATTTCTTATAAAAATTGATATTTTAAAATTGTTATAGCTTTTTGTATATAGCCTTGAACCTCTATTGCATGCATTCCTAGGTATACCGCACCTTCTGTATTAACCTTCCCAATATACTGTTCTACAATAGATAATCGACTCAAGCGTGATTCCATAGAGAAATTAAGAGATAAATATATATATATATATATAAGAAATGCCCTTTTTCTGGAGAAAAAAAACTATGATGCGGATGGTCCCCCTTCCCCGAACACTGTTTACTGCTTTAAGAGCTAAATGCTTTTTCAATATAACTGATAACACTGAAAATGACTTTTAATAAAGTGTTTATCTGACAGCAAGTAGCGCATGTCTTTTTTGAAGCGGTGGCTTTTCGCTTGATTTATGCATGCTTACCAAAAACACGAGTCTGGACAATTTTGCAAAACAGAAAAAGCGACTGTACCAGACATCGCCAAATGGCGGACCACGGTCCGGATCTGGACCGAGTCAGAGTTCAATCCGGACCCTGATGCTGTTCTGGTATAACGGTAATTAATATACAGTACCAGTAACCTAGCGCCTTTTCCCCGCAGTAATGTGAAGCGCACTATGAGGTCAAACGCAGGTTTTTGGAGCAAACGAACAACAGAGTCCTGACTGCCTACGTTTAATTTAATTACTGACCATAAACATGATTAAAATGCTATGGAAATAGACTTAAAAAGATCTGAAACTATACCACGAACATGAAATTCGGACCTCGGCTCAAAGAGAATTGTATCGACTGGACCTTCTAAAAAATGCATCTGGACTATACAGTAATTGCTTGTTTTAATTAGCTACTATTGTGAAACAAGAACCATGAAAAATACTTTCACTATAGACGTGGCTACGCTGGGGACTTGAATTTCATTAAAGAACAATGCAGTAAATTGGCGTGGCATGTATGTGGTTAATTTCAACATTGGTGAATGTAGACTTGCCAAGTTTCAATGATGACTCCTGTACTCATAAATCAATCGAATTCATAAGCACTACATTCCCACATGTCTACTTTTCAGCAGGATAAAAATTGAACACACACATTGCAGCAATATTGATAGTTCATATCTCTCTTTATACTTTTAAGCCTCCCAGGGCACAAGGCAGGGTACACTCTGGACAGGGTGCCAATCCATTGCAGTGCACACACACACACACACACACACACACACACACACACACACCATTATGAGTTTTTCTTTCATTAAACGAAGGGTACCAACAATTTTGTCCACGTGTGTGTACGTCCGCCACAACTGTGATGATTTATTTTCTTTTAATTTCTTATTATATTAATTCTTTATCTAGTTTATGACCATTCCTAATGGTCCTTTATTCCTTTATAACCAAGCTATAATAGGGTTAAAGCTCATGTACATGTGTGTGTGTGTAATTAAAAGATGAAAAGAAATTAGTCACTACTGTTACCTTTTTACCTGATTAACAAACAACAACGATTTTAACGCCAGGGTTCGTTTACATATTCCTTCATTTATCTTTATCCCAGACAGGTTCATTACACCAACCCAATATTAACACACCCAATTCCATGCTCCTTCACACACTTGGAGCGATTTAGTGTAACCAATCTACCTTTCGTTGGAGTTTTGAAGAAACTAGAGAGGTTACACTTAAATGTTTTTTTTTTTAATTATTATTATCATGACCTAAATACAGTAAATAAACAAACAAACAAATAAATAAATAAATAATAAATGAAGTGTTCTTGCTCCAGTTTTTTGTTTTCTTTCTTTGCAAAGCAGTGATGCTTTGTAGTGAGAGTTGGGATGTACAATGAGATGAACGAGGCAAGGAAAAACAAAAAACACACACACACACACATTCCTGATCCTGATAGATTGCTCCTCTCCAGTGTATTTTCCGTGGTGTGAAGATGTGAGAAGTGGAGGTCTGTCTTTCCAAATGGATTGATGGCGTATTCTTCGACTAGGACGCCAGGGTATGCAGGACCCTCATGCTCCACAGGTGTTCTGCCTCTAAGCTCTCTCAGCTGTTTGGCTTCGCAGTAGGGCGGTTACATTCATCACTCTTCGCATCGGTAAGCTCTGTGTGAAGCTTCGTGGTTATTATAGGAATGAATTATATACAGCAGAACTGCATTTTTTTAATAATATGAATTTATAACCAGACTCATCTCCATTATGCAATGCGTAAGGTATTTATACTGTAAGTACTGCAGTATTAAAATCAAAGGGATTACAATGCAAAGCAGTAATCCTACTGTACCTAAAGGATGTATTTGGAGATACGGCACAGACAGTGTGTGTGTGTGTGTGTGTGTTCTTTCCACACCCAGATCTACCCACATCTCATCTTTTAACATCAACCACATGTGAGCCAGGCTAGGAGTCTGACTTTTTTCTTGTGTTAACTTGACAATAAAGATGGTCTCGGATTCTAATTTTCTAATGGCTTGTGACCTCAGTCGATTAAATTCTTACAAACAACTCTGTATCTCGTTATCACCCAGATGAGGATGGTGTTCCCTGTTGAGTCCGGTTCCTCTCAAGGTTTCTTCCTATTGCCCTCTCAGGGAGTTTTTGCCTCAGCACCGTCATCCTTGGCTTCCTCATCAGTGACAATCCGATCATTCTGATTTATATATACACTGATCAGCTATAACATTGTGAACGCCTGCCTAATATTGAGTAAGTTCCTTGTATGTTCTATCAGAACCAGCATTAAACATTGCCTCACTTGGGGCTACAGTGGCTCTTCTATTGAATAAAGCTACACGGGCCAGCCTTCGTTCCAATGCAGCACCCATGACCCTGTTTCCAGTTCACTGGTTTTCCCTCTTTGGTTCACTGCAGATCAGGAACATCCAACAAGAGCGGCAATATTGACCCAGTTTTCTAGCCATTAAAATTTGTCCCTTTTCACACTGGCTACAGTCACAATATTTCATTACAATGGCGACTGCACGTGGCTAGGATATAATAGGCACAAGTGCACCTATTTTTTTTTTTTCCTGAAGTTGATGTGTTGGAAGCAGAAACAATGGGCAGGCATAAGGATATGATTGACTTTGACAAGGATCAGATTGTGACTAGAGGACGGAGCAACTGTCCTGTCGAACTCCATATGTGCAGCCCTCGTGGGATGTTCCTAGTCTGCAGACGTCAGGACACACCAAAAATGATCCAGGGAAGGAAACCCGTCGAAAGGGTCATGGGCGGCCAAGGCTCACTCATGCACGTGCGGAGCGAAGGCTGAACCTTGTGTTCCGATCCAACAAAAGTGCTAGTGATGAAAAGGTTAATGCTTGTTGTGATAGAAAGGAGTCAGAACACACAGGGAATCACTGTTATGGTGGCAAAAGTCATAATGTCATTAAAAAAAATAAATAAAAAAAAAGGTAATAATGTTATGGACGATCTGTGCTTTGCCTCACAGTTTTGTGTATTATCTCACACAGTTCATACTCATTAAAAAAATTTCCTTTTGAATCTGTGAAGCTGCTTCACAACTATGCGATATATAAATAAAATTGAATTTGAATTGAATAGAATAGAATAGAATTGTTAAGTGTGAATTGAAAACGTTCTTGTTGGAGCTTATTATAAGGTTAGGAGATACGGTAATAAATGGACACATGCACAGGTTTTAAACTCATAACCGACATACATGTAACTCTTTTGTAATTCATCTGGATTGAAAAGTACTCTTCTAATGTAAAACATATTGGACATTAACAGACTACTTGTACGCTACTGTATATTTTTTTAATGTAATTTTAATATTAAGTACCATAGGACGAAAAAAAAAAACAGTATGAGCGTTTGAAGGCATCTTAATGCTTAGTTAATGGTGCCATATGGAGGGTAAAGGAAGCACACACACACACACACACACACACACACAAAGTGTAAGTCTCTCAAAGCCTTAGCTTCTGTAGGCGTGCCTCATTAATTTCGACTGAAGTTTAAGCAGTCAGATTGTAAATGATAAATCTGCATTTCTGGATTACAACACAACATGAATAATGAGACATGAAAAAAAAATATATATACATATATATATTGGCTATTCTGTCATAAGTCACTTTGTAGATTATTCCTAATGAACAGGCTCCACCTTGTGTAAAAAATAATGACCTAAATATATTTCAAAATATATGGTGCTTAAATTCTATTCTTATAACACTAATTACACTAAGCCACAGGAATAAATGTCACCACACGGGACAATGCTGGAGGGTCCGGTGCCGTGAGGTCAGAAGATATTTTTACAGTTTATACGTTTGGGCCCAGGCATTTAAAACCCTCCAAATTAAAGCAACACAGAATAGGTCAATGACGATTAAAGATATATATGTGTGTGCTTATATGGGAGCCTTGCCAGTGTGTGTTAACCTTCCTGGTACCTTCAAAATTACTAACATCTTTTATCCTTGGGATTAATTTGTCCCCAGCAATTTAAACCTCCAGAAAATTATCATAATTAAAATCTTTACTCAAGCTTATGTATTAAATTCACTGAATATGAAGCAAAAAAAAAAAAAAAAAAAGTAAATCATTTATTTTGAGCCTTTAAAAATCGAATGGGGCCAAAATGACCCCAAAGATAATAGGAGCTGGGGAGCCTTCACATATCAGACTGTGCATTTGGGTTTCAGATACGTCAGGTAGAACGAATGGAATTTTACCATTACTGCAATATGGAAATGATGTCACAAAAATGTAAACTCATAAAATGAGCATGTTATTATTATTGTTGTTGTTGTTGTTGTCGTCATTATTGTTCACAGAAACCCAAAAAAGAACAATAAAAACACATGAACAAGTAATCATATGATTCTTAGCCCATGTGACCCTTTTATTTTTATTTAATTTAATTAATCATATTGCCTATTTTGTCCTGAAAACAAAGTATGCATCACTCTATACGGCATAATCCTGAGCCCTATATATGTTTATCAAAAAAAAAAAAAAAAAAAAACACAGCAAAACCCAAAATGGCTAAAAAGCTCTGGGAATAAGAGCAAGACGTCGTGAGTCTAGGAATCAAGTGCAAAGGTTTGCCATGCTATTAATTTCTGTAACTAATCATTTTCTTATAGCCACATAAAAACACAGGAGGTTTATTTTTTCACACAGCTTCATATCAATTTGAGGATTCTAATTGTGTTTGTCAAAAAAACAAAAGGCACATGGACATCATTCAAAGACTCAGTGAATTAGTACTAAAACCAGGTCTTCTGGATATTTTGTAAAAAATAGTTTATGTTAAAGTGCTGATCTGGTTCTACTTAATCTCAGAGGGGTCACAAGTCAAACTTTATGTCTCTATATACCCCCCCCCCCCCTCCCCTGCTACACTAATGCACTTATCCCAGTGTTTCACTAGTGCATGGACATCATCAAGGTAGAAAGTTCTCTCAGTACGCCAGAGCCGTGATCAGACTGCCTGCTTCATGTCTAAAATGCTGGCCTCCCAGGAACTCCTTAAATATGGACAAAGCTCAGAGCAAGGGAGCAAGGTCAGGACCATATGTGGGATGTGGCAATAACTCCCAGCTGAGTTCCTGTAACTGTTCCAGAGTTCCTGAATGACTGTGTGTACAGTTCCCACAGACAGATGTGTCACTTCCGGATTCATACAGTTAAATGTTTGCACTGTTCACATGTTTTACAGCGGCTAAATGTTTGTCGATAAAACTGGGGTGTCATTTGTCCACAACGTCATAGATGAAAGAGCTTCAACCTGATGCTCCAGGGCAGAATGGAGGTAACGTCACTATGTGTATCACCCGTATCACTGAAAACTGAAGGGGTACACATATTCCCATCATCAGTCTGAATAGCATCTCCTTAACATTTTAGACGCTGTGGGCAGATGAACAAGAAAGAAGAGATTTTGTTCACTCGTTTTACAGTTCTCTGCGCTGACGTGTTTTTTTTTTATTGTTGAGCCATCTTGTATTGAATCTTTTTTTGTTTGTTTATATAATAAAGTATATATAAAGTATTTTTACACGTTTCAACACAAAATGCTTGGGTTATGACTTTGTCTACTTGAATTGTAAATGATAGTTTTTCAGGATCAAACCAACCTTTAACAGACAGTTACCGTAATGCTGTATTTCGAGCGCCCCCTGCTGGTCACATCTATAACCCTGCCGAAGCGTTACCGAACAGCCAGGTACAGTTTACTGTACTGTACATCGAAATGTAAATGTAAATGTAAATGCAACACGAACCCTGCAGTATTATGTGTCCACAAAAAAAAAAATCCGTGTATCCGTGTATACAGTAAGGCTCAACTCGCCATAGCGTGTGTATATGACACCGCTAATATTAACTAACGTGTCTAACGTGAGGAATTGCGAACTTTATTTAGGGAGGAAAATGAGAAGATTCCCCTGATCTCCGGTTTAAGTGTAGTTGCTAGTGAACCCTGGCGAACAGGGACGTTAAATATTGCTAAGTCACCTCTGAGGAGTCGCCTACAGATTTATTAGCGTGATACTGAAACCGATAAAATATTTACATGTAAACGAATCAAAAACCTAATAATGCATATTGTAAAATAATTAAAAATGGTTAAATGGTATTAAAATATTGGTTTTTCTTATTATTAAATTATGTCTGTGAAGCCGGTCGTTTCAGCGTCACGGTGGCCGAGAGGTTAAGGCGTTGGACTCGAAATCCAATGGGGTTTCCCCGCACAGGTTCGAATCCTGTTCGTGACGAGTTCGCATTTTATTTTTCCACAGATTTCTAAAATACGCAATAAATTCAACTGCTTTTTATGTGATAATTCAAGATCACGTTTTATGAACGACATTGTAAACAGCAGCCATGTAACACAATTCAGGTCTGACACGCAGCCCAGATCTTCAAACGAAACGTTTTATTGTCAGCAAGGCTTTGTCATTATTACATTGTTATATAAACATGCATCACTTTACACATTTACTAAAAACATTACAGCTTATTCCTTGGTCGCTGAATTTTCCACACAACCACACCCAAGCCAGATAATGTTTGAATAGTTTGAACAAGAAAGAATTTTTTTTTTTTTTAAAGCCCTTTCCCCAAGTTGCTTTAATTAGCATTAGGTGAGATTTACTGCCATCTGCACAGGCAGTTACACTGTACAACACACTGCTTTCAATAAACCAATGAAGCTGTACAGATCTAGTCACTGGAAATTGCACTGTGGTGTGAATTGTGCGGGTGGGGTGTGATATCTGTTACAAGTTTGAAATGCCAATAACACGGTACAATAAAGGAGCCAACAAAAGGGTGTCAGTATAATGCAGTGCAAGATATTTTTTCCTTATACAAGGTGGTTGTAAAAAAAAAAAAATTGAGATTCGCAGGCCACAGATCTGTCTGCTTTCGCCATACGTCTTCCCTTAGATGCCTTAAAATCTGGCTGTAGAATTCACTATTTGACGGTCTCACAACTGGGCACTTATTCTCGATGCACATGCACAAAATACTTGTATACTTGTAAACTCAAGTTTTTGGCAGACTTCAGCAAGTTGTTCCTTCTGCTCTATGGTCAGTAGCCTGGGGATGTACTCAGCAGCAACACGGCACATGTTCAAATCACATGTGAGGATCGCTTGGACTGTTCCAGATCACACACTAACAATGGCAGCAATGTTGTGGTTTGTTCCCCAACAATCATCATGCACGACTTGCCGAATGGTTTCGACATTTTCGGGGGCTGAGCTCGTTGATCTCTTCGTCTTCCAGCTATGTTCGTCTGGTCTCGGAGCACGTGTGTGCCACTCAAAACACCTCAAACTATACTCATTGCAACATCCTCGTAAATTTACGGAATCATGTCAAACGTCTGAATGAAATGATGAAAATTCAAACGATGAAATACCAGACATGATACAGCACATGGTCAGAATAGCACCATGTGCACAACTCCTGACGATCCTTATGAGTGTGCGTGCAGCCTTGTGCTGCCATCTGTTGGCATGTTACAAAACTAGTCTCCAAACTATTTGATAACACCTCGTATGACACATTTCTTTTAATAAACCACTGACACTGTATAAATCTGGGGGCTGAAAATTGTACTGTAGTGTGAAGTGTACGGGTGGGGGGAAAAATGTTTCCAAGCAGTACGATAACCTGTCCTTCATATTTAATATACAACTGCGTGTAAAAATGTGAAATGGCAAATGTTTTTTTGGTGGGGAGGGATGACAAAATAAGCTCTGCAATGGCTGGCCCATGGTATTCATACTGTGTGTGTGTGTGTGTGTGAGAGAGAGAGAGAGAGAGAGTAACGTTACTGTTTTCGCATCGTGATGATGTGCAAGATGGAAGACTGAGTACAAAAGCTTTGGATGATGAAAAAAAACTTCTCGGCAGGTAAAGGATACAGTGGAAATATATTTGGGTTGGGTGTATAATCAAATCATTTTACACAACGTGTGTGCGGGGGTATTTCCTTAACATGTGGACACAACGCTGGCTCAGATCAATCAGATGCCGAGATTAGGGGGGATTACCGGCGCCGTAGTTAATGTTTTCCCTGTCTAAACGTAAGTTGATAACATAGTTTTGTTTGTGTAATATTTAATCGGTACTATAATGTTACATCATTCGAAATATATATATTTTCAACGATTATTTAATAAAACGTAGCCGAGCTGAATTCTTTACCTCCCCCCCTTTTCAGGCAGATTATGGTACGGCCCGGGTCGTATAAAAAGCGCCGCGCACACACGTTGGCGTTGTTCTTAGGCTTTTGTTCGGGCTTTGTAGAGTTAGGTAGTAATGGTAAAGTGAATTGCTAGATTATTTTCTTTTTTTAATGTAGTTTTGTTTTGATTTTTTTTTTTGGTCGCGGTTAGGTTTTATTTAATCTATCACTGTGAATGTGTCACCCATAGATAGGTCACGGATTAAATCAGTTCCATTAGAGTTTATTATGAATGTGTTCATCATGGCAGAGTTATTAAATTTTAGCTCACTAAAGCAAGACACCGGTACAGGAAATCATTAATCGTTTTAAAGTTCTCACGGTGTCGTTCTCCCACTAAGACTGACTAGATCAGGGTTATAAAATCTACTCTTTTTTATTTTATTTTTTAAGAATTATAAAGTGGTTTTGGGGGTTAACTTCAGTGTGACTTCCCCTTTTTTCCGAGTCGAGACATTCTTTTAGTCAATAATATTTCAGACAAAAATACTCGTACACGTCAACAGGATTCATTAAAAGCAGTTTCGCTTTATTATTAATATTAATAAAAAATATACACCGTATAAGTGTACTCGGCTAGCTTAGCACGCTCGCTAATACACTCTAGCTAATGTAGCGTTAGCCTGAGCGCGAGCGCCGCTAGCTGCTGCTGCTTCTTCTTCTTCGCTCCCTTCCTGCTCTTTTATTTTTGTTTAAACGATGTCGAATCTTAACAGCGACTCCGTGAGCCTGATCAAAGATGTAAAGCCGGGATCTAAAAACCTGCATATCGTCTTTATAGTTTTGGAAATAGGTAAGTTGTGATGGAGGGAAGGAGGATTCTTCCTCCTGTGTGCGTGTTTTAAGGCATTTTTCTTTTTTCATTCTGTTTTCTGTTGCGTAACTCATTTCCGCTGTCTGTTACACACTAGCTTGATGGCGCATGCGCATAAAGTCTCTCGTGTGGCCCGAATTGAATCAGAGGTGTGTGTGTGTGTGATTTTGTTTCAGGTCGCGTGACCAAGACAAAGGACGGGCACGAGGTGCGCTCGTGCAAAGTGGCAGATAAGAGTGGCAGCATCGCCATCTCGGTGTGGGATGAACTGGGCAGCCTGATCCAGCCTGGGGACATCATCCGTCTCACACGGGGGTAAAAGTTCTCACAGAGCTTATCTAAATACTGGAGGTCTCCAAATTCTGCAAACCAAAAAAAAAAAAAAGCATTAATTTCTATTGTGAATTCAGGAAGTTTTAGTGATCTGCCTGGTCCCCACCCCTTTCTCCGCCATAACAGCATTGTTGTGTTCTGACACCTTTCTGTCACAACCAGCTTTAAACTTTTCATCACTAGCGCGTTTACTGGATCGGACAACACGGACCAGCTTTTGGTGCATCAGTGAGTCTCGGCTGCCCATGACCCATCACAACACTCCTCACAGTATGGCCCTTGTCAGAGAAGCTACAGTTACAATATCTTGGTACATTGACACCTGGAAGTGGGTGGGAGATTAGGCAGCAGAAGTGATGCATTGTGTGCATTGTGTGCATTTTCTTGCACACAACAGAACGGACAATTATGTCAATGCACATTGCACATATATGCACATATGCACATTTTGCACACTTCAAGGACTTCTTTTCACACCCCCCTCATCTCATTAAAAAACTACCTCAAGTTTTCACAGACTATAGTCGCAATATATTACATCACATCCCACTTCTGACAAGAGCACATTTTTTCATACTTCAGATTTTATGTATATATATATATTTTGTAACTTTGTTGGAATCTGTTTTATAGGTTCCTTTTGTAAAAATTATTTAAGGTCACGGAGCGGTCGTATAAGCATTTCACTGCATATCGTACTGTGTATGACTGTGTATGTGACAAATAAAATTTGAATTTGAATTTGATGTTGGAAGTGGGAAAGCAATAGGATTTGATGGACTTTGACAAGGGCCAGATTGTGATGGCTAGACGACTGGGTCAGAGCAACTCCAAAACTGCAGCTCTTCTGGGGTGTTCCTGTCCTGCAGTAGTCAGGACGTACCAAAAGTGATCCAAAGAAGAAAAACCAGTGAATTGGTGATGGGGTCATGGGCGGCAGTAAGCCTGGTTCAACAGAAGAGCTTCCTCAAATTGAGGAAAAGGTTCATGCTAGTTCCAATGTTAGGTGGGTGGTTATAATGTTATAGCTCATTAGTGTACATTTATGGAATTTGGCAGACACTGTTATCCAGAGTGGCATACATTTTGTTTCCTCATTATACATTAGAGCAGTTGAGGGTTATGGGCAACTTGGTGGTGGGGGATTGGACCCAAGATCTAGTCCAACACCTTAACCACTGAGCTACCCCTGCTCGACAGGAATTGGATTTAAATCACAGCATCTGTCATGATGTAATACGGTTCTGATATCTATTCTATGATGGTGGCATTTAAACTGCTAAGGTTCTGGGTTAGAAGGTCAGAGGTTTGGCTTTCTTCTCAAGAGGTTTCCTCTCAGTACCACTCAGCATGTGGAGTTCTTTACCTGAACTTAACGAGGGGAAAAACTCCCCGAGGTGGCAATAGGAAGAAACCTTGAGAGGAACCAGACTCGAAAGGGAACCCATCCTCATTTTAGCAGGGATTGTTCTACAGTCATAGTGTGTGTTAGGAGACTGGAAGAAAAAAAACAGGTTGTGTCTGTAGAAAACAGATGGAGTTAATATGGAGTCTAGTTTCATTATTGGAGACAAATAAATCTTGAATGTTTTCTTTTAGCAGAAAACACCTAATCAGTTATGACCCATTTTCTTTAGATGTCATGTATGGTTCTGATACCGTATATGGCGTCGCCGTGCTCGCCCTTTCATCCAGAATATGCACCCCGGCCAAGCTTTTTCAAAGGGGATCTCTGCTCTACAGCCAATCACCATCATCTGTGAGCTCACGCAAATGGAGGGAAATGTAATGGTTACCTAAAATAATGAATTGCATGGGGTTAAAATCTAAATGGTGTACAACAGATATAAATATCTCAAAGCTATTGAATTACTAGAGAGAGAGGTCTTTAAACAGGGAAGAGAGTTCAGGAGCAATGTTGTACATTCACTGCATTCTAGTGAGCAATTAAACCACATGTTTACTCACCTGATCACACTACAGTCATGTACAGTGTTTTAAAATGCTGGCTTGTAAACTGGTTCATCCCTTCTTTTTTTCTTTTTATAGCTATGCCTCTATTTGGAAAGGGTGTCTTACATTGTACATGGGCCGGGGTGGAGATTTACAGAAAATCGGAGAGTAAGTTTGACTTAAAAATTGTTAATGATGATGATAATTGAGTGTTTTAAATTACTGTGTTGCTTCCTTTACCCTTTAACAATCATCATGCTGATCTGTTATATTTAAAACAAACTCTGCAAAGGTTCTGCATGGTGTACTCTGAAGTCCCAAACTTTAGCGAGCCGAATCCTGAGCTGCTAGCCCAAGCCAACCAGCAGAACAAAACGGTAAGGCCAGAATCAGCTGCCTGGAAGTTCTGTACTGATTTCGAAATAAATAAAATACACACACACATTTTCCTATGTAGTTACAGCTACAACTTTATTTAATCTAGGTCCTGGTAAGGGACAGGCAGTTATTTTTCTACAGATATTTAAAGTGCCTTGTCTTTTCATCTTCCCACTGAAATAGGGTAAAGAACAGCGTGGCAACTCCCCACCTAATCAAAATGCACCTCCTAGTATTCAAGCAGGTATGAAACCCATCAGTCAGTCATGATGTAATCTCCATGTGTAGGATGTGCGCTGTACAAAGCTCTGTACCATGGTGGAAGATATTTTCACTGACCGATCTGACTCATTTGGATGTTTTTTTTTAAATGGCAGGAAATGGCACCATGCAGACGTATCCCAATAATATCGCACCCCCGGCTGCCAACTTCCCAGCTCCCGGGAGAACAAATGGCCGTGTTCCTGGAAACGGCCCTCCATTGGCGGTCACTGTAGGACCGTCTGCACCTCCTAAACCGTCCGTCACCATCAGCAATGGCAGGGACCCTCGACGTGCTTCTAAGAGATGAAGCACACTCGAAACTTGAATGTCTTTTTTTTTTTTTTTCTTTCTCAGAATAACTGCCAATCAAGAGACACAGAGTCTAATATTACAGTGCAAGAAACTGAGTATTGGCTTTGTCCTCTTTCACCTAGGACTGTTAGAGTAGATTTTCTGGAGAACCAACTTAATTTTTTTTTTTTTTAAGATCACAGCCCCTTGTCCCCCCCCCTTTATTCCAGGTCTCAACACGTGCCCTCATGATATGGTGTTTCAACCATCCACCCTTACTTGAACACTTGATGCACTTTCTTCGCTTAATTTCTTTTTAATGAATTGCTGTCAAAGGAGTTCAGGAACGGTAAACTGCTGTCGTAAACGCGCAGATGGAGGCCACTGGCTGCCTTTTCTTTGTGTGGAAGGGAGGTCAAACCCTTCAGCCAAAAACATACCAAAAGTGACTGTGCGAGAGAGGTGATGGTTCTGACACGTAGGTTTATTTAATTAGAAATAAAACTAGAAATTTACCAAAAGTTGTCCAATTCAAACTTGTCTGGTCATCCTTTTTGTTTTGTTTTTTAATCCATGCTGATCACAATAAAAATGTCTTCATGAGCTGCCGTACTGTTATGGCAGACTGTCACATTCACTACACAAACTCAAAATGGCCCTTTACCACAGTTGAACTGGTACCTATTCAACCCCATTCTTTTTTTTTCTTCTTTTTTTTTAATGGTTCAACAAACATGTCAGGATAAATAGTCTTGTCCACACATTACTGAAGTGCCCAAGACAGTGAATAAGTCCTATAAAAACCTCACGCGCATTCTGTGCTGCTAAAGGGCCCATGATACTGTAAGTCATAGCCCTGGTCCTGTTTAGTTTGTAATTTGAATATGATGAAACCCCTCTTAGTGTGGTTAGAGATTACATTGCAGCTGCCACACCCATGAAAAAGCATACCATAAAGCTGTTAATAGTCACAAAACACAAACATGTCAATAAATACACACCCTTTCTTTTTTTTTAAAGTGCTTTAAATAATCCATTTCGCCTTTGTATGGTTCTCAACACAAACCGCTGACAAAGGGAGGGGGTGCAAACTTTTGCAATGAACTCTATGAACCCGATAGTGTGCAGTTTACAGGAATTTAGGTTTTTATAATAATAATAATAATAATAAAGACAGTGTGTTTAGAGCTGTTTAATTTGTATGTTCATACTAAAGCTACTGAATGATCAATATTTCCATAAGCGCAGTAATTCCGTGAGGACAGTGTTTATATTCCTGTCTCAGTGTCTACATGCGCATTCCGTGCAGCTCCTTCCAGAACTCTCCGATATCCTGAGACAGCGCTCTCTCAGCCAGTCTCTTACACTCGAGCGGTGTGAACCCGACCAGTGCCATCTCTCGTGACGTCACACCCTGGCACCCGGCCAGTTCTGCCACCCGGGTGGTGATTAGTGATGCTGGAGCGTGGCAGAATTCCTGATCCCCAATTCGGAATGCCGGCCATGAGTCACGGCCTCCAGCAGCTGGACCTGGTACGCTTTCTACGTTGCAGGCGATTTCTACAGTACCTTCATGAGGAAGAGCTATGACCTGCACGCCAGGGATTCCGCCCGGGCTGGACTCCCTGATGCCCGCTGCCACGTCCCGTCCTAATGATAAATCCTGGGTATCGATGGTCACGTTGCAGTTCATCACATAAGGGCTTGCACCGATACCTTTAGGGAGAAAATAAGGCTTACGAAAGATAACTAAAATGCACTTTTTTATGAAAAGTTTAATCCAAATTCCTCCCTGCTTGGTTCATATAAAGGACACTCAACATTCAAGTGCAGAAACACCATCACACATTTAACAGTTTCATTTCACCTTGACCTTTATTAAATAAATATAATTTTTAAAATTTCAATATTTACATACATGTTAATTACAGAACATATGCCAAATCTTCCAGTTTTTTTTTTGCTTTATTATAAACAGACTGTATTAACAAATTTGATCTTTATTATTGCCTTTAGGAAGATGTATTTAAGAAACAATCTGAAGCTATAGGTAAAAAATGAATATTGCTGATATGGCAATGATCACAATTAATTAAATAGAATTAAAAAAATGAAAGCTACTATAAGTGTTCAGGAATCTCACCGGTTAATCCGTATCTTCTCGTAGGCGGTGGTCCAATATCTGGCCACACGGCAGCTATGTCTGGGGCCTTCCTGAACCAGCCGAGCTCTTTCCTCCTGTGTGCAAGGCCACGGTGCAGTGGGTTATCTGCCCAGCCAAAGAAGAACGCACTGGTGCCTGGCACTCTCTCGGTCAGAGCTGTACCTAAAGCTAAGCAAGGGAGATGGCACAAATTTGTGAATGCTCGTGAATTTCTTTCAGTTATTTCAATATAACTTGCTCATAGATTACATTGTGCCTCCGTTCCACAATCCTCCAAGCTCACGTCCTCTCCCAGAGGGTAGAAGGGCACGAGATCCACAGCACCCATGCAAGGGTGAATTCCTTCATGATCTGTCATGTCAATCAATGAGAAGGCTCGCTCTGATGCTGAGAGAACCGCCTCTCCTGTAGCAAAGGAAACACGACAGCCATCTGAAATCATGGCGCGTTCCACAGGTGTTTTATAAATGATTCACTAACGTATAGTGTAAAAATCCCACAATGCTCTGCAGTAAGTTAGTGTCCAAAAGACATAGGCTTTGAAATGACAATAGGGACTGGTATGACATTTTGAATTCATGGACAGTACTGTACATAATCAGAGGACTTTACCGATTAGCTCAATGCCAGCCACGATGGTCAGAACCGAACGGTTGTAGTCATGATCACTGAAGATGTTCAAGACAGTTGTGCCTTTTCGTCTTCCTCCTAAAATGGCTCACACAAATTCTCAGAGTAAAACCAGGATATATAATAATATATTGGGAATTCAATTCTGCAAGCATGCTGTTATAGAAAAATAATCAAGGACAGGGTGGTGTGATGCAGCCTTGCACAAAGCAGAGTTACTTTAAATACCACAAAATAATGAAGTTTTACTGTAAAGTACAAGTGATGAACAAGTCAAACCAGGACTCGTGATGTTTTTTTGTTTTTTTTTTAAACGCCTCATCCTTGAAAATCGATGGAGGACTTGTCAAAAACTTTTGGAAGGAAGAGACATCAGTCTGTGTGAATTGTACAGACAATCACTCATCAACACCACTTGCATATTAGAGGAACTCAGCGAGGCATTATTGCCACATCCCCTGTACTGTCTGTCCGTTTCCACATACTGGGGCCATTAAAGGAGTTCCTGGGGAGCTAGTGTTTCAGAAGTGAAGCTGGTAGTCTGATCATGGCTCTGGGGGACTGAGGACACTTTCTACTTTCTTGATGGTGTCCAAGCACTAGTGTAGCAGGCGATTATATAGAGAAATAATAAAAATTCCTAGTTCTGATTTGAACACCTCTCTGACATGTGTCCTATCAGGATAAATACAACAAGGGTGATGAAATCTTGATTCTAAAATCTTAATTAATCTTAAGTGCAGGTCCCTGTTCTCGCAACTCCAGGGTTCTGGGTTTGATTCCCGCCACTGGGTCTGTGTATGGAGTTTGCATGTTCTCCCCGTACTGGGTGGGTTTCCTCCTGGTACTTTGGTTTCCTCCCACAGTCCAAAAATATGCTAATTAAGCTAACTGGCGTTCCCAATTTGCCTCCAGTGTGTGGATGAGCGTGTCAGTGTGTGTGTGCGCTGCGATGGATAGGCACCCTGTCCAGGGTACCCACCTCATGCCCTAAGTCTCCTGGGATAGGCTCCAGGCCACCCGTGACCCTGTATACAGGATGAAGTGGTATAGACAACAGTGTTTAGACCAGGTTTGGGATTTTTATAGTATTTAACCTCACCATGGTGGTGGCTGATGGCTGCCTGTGCCACCTTCTCCACCACGTCTCTTTTGCGAGCCTCAGAGATGTTTAGGAGACACGCAACCAGGCGGCACCCCAGGGCAGAAGTCATGCCTTAACACCAGGAGATCTACTAGAAACCACGTGACAATGTGGATAGATAGATAGGTAGATAGATAAGAACAATTCAATTCAATTCAATTTTATTTATATAGCGCTTTTAACAATTGACATTGTCGCAAAGCAGCTTTACACAATAAAAAAGAAGTAAGAACAAGAGGGAATGCACACAACTCATGCACCATAACTCAAGCATAGAATCCTCTATCTATGAATAAAGATGAAACAGCAGTTTTGCAAATCTGCAGCAACTGTCGGAAATACTGTCGTAAAAACAAGTCGAGCCTTTCAAAATAGCTTTACCATCGGATATTCTCAAACGTTTATAATATTTTCCGTATATATTCTCAGAGAGGACTTTGTAGCTTACTTGACTTAAAACAGCGTGTCTATTTTTTTTTTTTTACATACAACCCTGACTCCGCACTTTAGGACTGCAGATTTACAAATCAATAGTTCTATAAATTGTCTAAATTTAGGTTTAGCGCATGCGTTCAAGATCAGTTTGGTGGATTATAAATAAGCTTCCTGGTTTTTCTGCCAAGCCTGCGTCATCGTTTGCGCATGCGTGGTGTATGATCGGGGGCGGGGATTGCTTTTCGTTGGCGATGTAATAATAATAATAATAATAATAATAGTAATAAGATAAATACACAAATATTTATTGTAATTTAATATGTGAATTTTTAGCGTCTGTAGATGTTAAGTTATTACGTAGCTCTTTATCTATTACGTCTAACACCTGCGACAGGTTAAACATGGCGGAAGGAGCTCGGTAACTATAGCAACACTTTAGCTCTCGTGCATGGCTAACGTGCTGTAGTGAGATGGTCCCTGTCTAGCTGCGTGTGGTTTATGGTGTGGAGGGTGCAGAGGGTTTTATGTGGTGTGGCGGTGATGAGCAGCAGTACAGCGAGTCACGGTGCAGGTCCGGGTCCGGGCCCGGGTCCGTCCGCGCCTTCTCCCGCCAGTCTGCTGCGCCTCTCCGCGGTCCCAGGCTCCGAGCAGCACCGCACGAACGACGTGTTGCTCCTGCGGCCCGACCCGAGACAGACCCGGGAGACACGCAGCGAGAACGCGCACGTCGTCTTTTTCCCCGGAGACATCCAGGTGAGTCTGGGGCTCCAGAGCTTAAACACACCACCCTGTCGGACTTGTCTCTGCACGAACACCGTGTTTATAAACTGCAGCTGTTACACTGACGTACAGTGGCGACTTAAGTTAGGTATCCTTTTAATAAGATCGAAACCCACCGTCACGTATACACAATATACAGCCATAATATTATGACCACCTGACTGGTCCTCACCCCCTTTTGCCATCATAACAGTGATGCACTGTGTGTCCTGACTCCTTTCTGTCACAACCAGCATGAACCCTTTCCCTCGATTTGAGATCGGACTACATGGGCCAGCCTTCTCTCACCCAGTGAGCCTCGCCCGCCCATGACCCTCTCGCCAGTCCACCGGTTTTTTATTTCCTTTTGGTGTGTCTTGACCCCTGCAGATCAGGAACATCCCACGAGAGCTGCAGTTTGGAGTTGCTCTGACCCAGTTGTCTCACCATCATACTTGTCAAAGTTACTCAAATCCTTAACCTTGCTCATGGTTTTTTTATTCTGCTTCCAAAACATCCACTTCAGGAAAAAAGGTTCACTTGCTGCCTAATATATCCCACCCACTTCCAGCGGTACCTCGTTAATCCGTTCCGGAGAGGTGAAATTTAGTATTGTGAAACTCATTTTCCTATAGGAAATAGTGTAAATGCAGATAATCTTTTCCAGCGATTCTAATTTAATAACAATATTAGGATTTTTCTACAATATAATCAGATGTTTGCTTAGAAATAAAATCAAAACATTTAGAAAAAAAAAATGTAAATGAAATAAATAGACTTTAAACTTCACTTAATCTTAGTTTATGATTCCTCTTGGCACCGGCTGCTTTAAAAACCAAGCTGAAAGTGTCTCCCTTGCTTCTTCTTCTTGCTAACATCATTGCAAACATTCTTTAGTGCTTTGTCGTCACTAGATCGTGCACAAAGTGCAAAACAACCCACAAAAACTCTCTTCACTTGGCTTTCCACTGATGCAAACAAGTTTCCAACGGTTCCCGGGTGGTTCGGCTCGGTTCGGCTCGGTTCGGTCGCTCGTATGATGAAAATGTTTCGTATGGCGAGGCTAATGTCTAATTCAAACATTTGTGAGACCTTCATATGCCGAGCTAGCACTTTATTGAAAATGTGAGCTAATGCCAGTTCCAATAGAAAGGTGTCCGAACACACAGATTATTACTGTTTTGGTGGCAAAAGGGGACCTCCTTCCCAGATTAGACGAGTGTTCGTAATGTGTGTATGTGTTGTACAGTGACTGCGCCTGAGGCCTAACAGCGCCCATTTCAGGGGAAAGTAGCTAACGCATGCTCAATAATGAAACAGAGATCACCAGATGATGTCATTTATTTATTCACACAGGAGCTTCTTCTTATTTATCTCTTCATTTGGAAGGACGCTTTCTGGAGACGTTATCAGAGTAGGAAATGCAAGATTAGTCTTTTCTTACAGTATATCACCACCATACGTGTTTACATGTTAATACAGATTATAATCATGTCTGTCAAGAGCAAGTGATGTGTGGAAGGGGGGAGAGTGGGTGTGACAGAAATGGAATAACTGATGTATATATTAGTGTGTGTGTTTCATAGTTTAGAAAAAATCCAGTATTGTTCTAGAATGTAGAAATAAATCCAAACTTGTGTCCAAACCTTTCTCTGGTACTTTATACGGGTTATATGACAGATAATAAACATTAATATGTATTTACTACGGGTGGTAGTGCATCAGGAGTTTGTCCTAAGAACACTATGTACAAGGCGGCAATACACACAGTATGGGCGTGCACACACATGTTTTCACAAAAGAGCAATTTCATGTTGCCTAAAATGTATTTCGAGGATTGGCAGCAAACCCACACAGACATTTTTAACCTTTTTTATCCTGTGACTTTTTAATGATTCTCTCTCTCTCTCTCTCTCTCTCTCTCTCTCTCTCCGTCATACTTCCAGAACTTTCATCAAGAGATGGCTGCGCAGCCTGATGCGTCTCCGTGGATCTCGTTCAGTCTGGAGCGAGTAGCCTGGATGCTTGGTGCCCGCTTCCCAGGCCGGCACGTGTGGCTGGTGTGCCCATCGCGGCTCCACCTCCAGAAGTTCAGCTGCTACTCCAACTTCGTTTCGTGCGATGTATTCGGCGCGCCTAAGCACTCGCCCGACTACGGGGCCGTGCGCCACTTACGCGCCCTCCTCGGTCACGCCACGGAGCGAGCAGCCATCGCTGAGCCTCTGCCGCCTCAAGGGAGTTGCTCGGTGCCAGCCCCTCTCCCCACAGGCTTCTCGCTCATTCTTGTGGGCTTCAGTAAAGGCTGCGTGGTGCTGAATCAGATCGTTCACGAGCTGGCGTCCGCCCGCACCGACCCGCACCTGAGGCAGTTTCTGAACAGCATCTCGGACATGTACTGGCTGGACGGAGGACACCCGGGAACCGGGGACACGTGGGTGACGGATAAGCAGGCGCTGCGCGAGTTGGCGTCCAGCGGAGTCGCCGTGCACGCTCACGTCACTCCCTACGAAGTGTGCGACCCGGCGAGGGCGTGGGTGGGGCGCGAGCATCGGCGCTTCGTAAAGACGCTGCAAGAACTCGGCGCCCATGTCACGCAAAACCTCCACTTCAAAGACGAGCCAGTGTGCATCGCAAACCACTTCCGGGTCATCGAGGAGTTCTGAGCCGCGCAGAAACGCGTTCAGGTCGCACGGTTAGATAGAGCTTCGTTTGACTTCAAGCTTTCTCAACATGCCATTTATTTTTTTATTTGTGACACATGACCATGCACTAAATGATTTTAGTAAGGATTTTGTTCATACTAGGAGCTTTCTAAAGCGTTTACACTGACATAATTTTAGCACCTTGAGTCTGAAGTCGTAGTTCCAGTTTGGTATCCTCGTCTCTCACACAGGACTGGTAAAATATTTGGTGAAATATTTTGACCAAACGTCTGAACGTGCAGCCGTGACAGACGACGTTGCTCTGGTTGCACCGTTAGCTTCTTCTGCTTCATATTTATGAGCCGTGTCTCAAAGTACTTAAATATAGACGTAACACATATAATTTATTATAATAATGCTTAAATTGGTTACACTGAGAAACATGAACGTTAGTGTAGTACATAGACCTGGATGCTAGACACTGGAACATGGTTTTATTCCTTCTTCTCTTCGGATAAATGTTCGAGTTTATTGTTTAATCATGGATTATTACTGAGCCACAGCCGATCCATAACATACTGTCTCGCCGAAATGTGTAGCAGGGTGACTAATGATAAAAAAAAAAAAAACAATAATAAAAAACACGGTAAAACTTGTAAACCCAGGGAAGTAAAAATCTCTCTCTCTCTCGTGTTGCTCTCAGCTGGAAACCTGCTTGTGATAGGTTATGTGAAATAACAAGCCAGTTCTTCGCACAAAAGTAGAGAGAATTATAATGAAACAATATTTGAGGTCTTATGACAGCCGTGTGCTCTGGATTCTTCTATACAAGCTGTGTTTAACCTTAAAAGTTAATTGCTGAATGCAATGCCAAAGCAGCTAGAGCACACACACACACACACACACACACACACACACACACACACACACACACACACACACACTCACTATTATGTTAATATACACATATAGAAATGATAAGTTTGCCTTGGGAAGGTCAGGTCAAGGAGCTTGGCCCAGGATCTTGATTCATCCTCTCCTTGTAACCGTAATGTTTACAATTATTAAACATGTAATGTGATTCATACAGCTTCAGCGTACAGCGGCGTACGACTGAGATGTTTTAGCTGCCGCGATTCCGGTTTGTCAGGCTGAGCTGAAACGCCGACTCAGCAGGACGTGTATGCACTAGTGGCTGGCTCGCGTGCAATCGAAAAATGTTCTGCTCAACTGCAGTGAATGTCGCCATTCCATGCTTTTATAACAAGCTGTTTGTTTTTCTTTAAGCGTTCGTTCTGTTCTGTTTACTCGCCGAAGTAATAAAAGGAACGCTTCGCTAAATTATTAGGCCTGGGTGTCTAATGTCTGTGTTGTGTCGCATCAATTTTGTAGCATGTAATGTTCAAAACCGTATAAAAAAAAAAAAAAACATGCTTAGTTAATTTCACTGCCTCTGCCTGGCGCAAAAAAAGTTGCACACTTTGAATGAAATCTTAATCGCCTTTTGCTCTGGAACAGCCTCCATCTGGACTCATCATCGTGTCTAAATCTAATCTTTATGATCCTTAGCAAACTGAAGCCTTTTATTCTTTATTTTTTTTACCATTGGGTTACTTCACCTAAATGTACACTTTTTTTTTTTTTTTTTTAAACCACATTCCTTCCACAAAGTTGATGGTTCAGTAATATCCTTCCAGGTTTTGATAATGTGTTGAAGAGTTCTTAACCCAGTTCCAGTCATTTCACATATCCTTAGTTGTTTTCTTTGCTTGATGCAGCCCAATAATTTGAACTTCCTGAAATAGTATTTTTTTTTTCCTCAGGCAGTGTATTAGGTTCTGGTTAAAGAGTGAACAGGAGATAAACCCTCATAATGTCAGAATAGGATCAGGAAAAACCACAGTATTATCAATATGAATTGCGTCGCGAGTTTCGCTGGTAAAAAAAAAAAAAAAAACTAAATATTATTATGGAATGTATGTATGGGTGTTTGCGGTATGTAGTTCAGCAGGTTGATCATATTTACATGTCAAGTGTCCATCCAGGAAATTTATTCAGGTGAGACGAATACAATCCTCACTATCTCAGTAAGAAACACACAACGCATACTGGAATTTGAGATGTTTATTTGAAGCCCACAGAATTTTTTGCTCAGTCATGGCACTTGAACACGGACAGATCCCAACACCTGGCGTGGATCCTGATCTCACACACACAAACTGTGTAACAGCGTTTAATAAATCTCTATTGATCATTCATGTTAAAATTATATATATATAATCACTGGACAGGAGCTGGATGTTGTCACAAGACGTCCCTGAGGTGTGTGGACGTAGCTGGAAACAAGATTCGAAAACTTTTCGATCTCAGCATGAGCGTGATCGTTGTTAAAAGTTTTGTTCCAGTTTTGAGTCCCTACTTTTGACGTCCATTTTTAAAGTGTGACATCTCACGGCGACATCGCTGTAAGCAATGAAAGCCCCAAAACAAACACAAAACACATTCCGTAAACTTTCTTAAACCGACATGTTTCATCTTGAACATTCGAGGGCCAAAAATAAATACCATTCAAATTTCTCAAATCAAGACAAGATATACTGTATGAGTTTCTGGTCACAGACATTTCTAAAATCCTTTATAGTTTGTAAGTTAATACTGTATCAATCAAAAAAATACCAGTTCTGATTAACCTCGGGCTGAATTTTTTTTTTATACCCACACAGCTTCTTTTTTCTTTCCCCTCTACACTAATCTCTCTCTCTCTCTCTCTCTCTCTAATAACATGATTTCATCTCCAACTACCAACATGTCACAAATATCCAGACATCCAACATCTTCAAGATGAACACCATCTGGAATTTAAACAGAATGCTCAAGAACATGAAGTAGTTAAAGGTTTAAAAAAAAATAAACATACTTTATCCAGTTCTGAATAGAGAATCATTGTGCATGGTGAACAGAAAATGAATGCATAGATTCACACAGACTGTGAAACAAACAAACGCAATAAAGTATTCCATCTACAGCATATATATAAAGAAATAAAAATATTAAACCTGGACTGGCAAGTTGTGAATCTAACCCCTGAGACACGAAGGCACAGAATGGGTAAACTATATATATATATATATATATATATATATATATATATATATATATATATTCTATTTCAGCAGAAAATATCAAACGTGTCTGATCTAACCCAGACTAAATCACAAGCTGTCACTACACAGCTGTCCATTTTCTTTTCTGTCTTCATTTGCTTTTTATAAGCGCTACAAAAATCGACTTAAAACGAGCTCAGATTAAAAGTTAGCTTTTTTTTTTTTTCACCTTCTCTTCAGATGTCAAGGGATTAAGTGCTTTATGGCAGTCCTCCAAATACGTGACTAAGGAGAAGTGAATTTCTGAAGAAAAAGAAAAAAGAAAAAAAAAAGATGATCTGAGTAATTCAGGGTGCGGTGTGTTTGTTTCTGTATATATATATGTGTGTGTGTGTGTGTGTGTGTGTGTGACTTGAGGAACATGCACCAAACAGGGCAAAAACGCGCACATGCACACGGCACTGCTGGCCGGAATAATTACATTACTATTGCATTACTGTAATTAATCTTTGACAGTCCAGTGCCCTGTTTCTTTACATCGAGCTCATTGTAGTTTTCCCTGCAGTCCAGCATATGTGATTTGGAACACCAAAAGTCTCAATTATTTAGGAAAAAAAAATAATAATAATTAATCAGAAACTCTAAACCCAACATCCCTACTATTAAAACACTGCTGGTTTACAGGATCCATTGGCCTCGTCTTTCTTTTTTTTTCTCGCTTATTTTAAAATACACACCTTATCTTATCAAATAAATATTCTCCAAAAAGAGAGAAAAAAAAACATTCATAATGAAATAAATTTAAAAACAGACACATAATAAAACTACATACAACAGAGACATAGAGGTGAGATGAAACATCTGAGATGAATAAAGATGACGATGATTCAGTTACAGAAACCTTATCACGTATTGTGCAGCAGGCATTAGCTTTCTCGTTCGAGTCTTTGGTGTGGTCCCGGAAGTGATTCGGAGGATGAGGACAGGAAAAAACAGGCAATGTGATTACAGGACGGAGGTTTCAGATGCTGCTGCTGCTGTCTCTCGGGGCCGGCGCATCCTCCTCGAAGCGGAACCTCTTGGAGTGCGGTGAATCCAGAATGTTCTCCTTGTCTTCGAGGTCCTCGGAAGCCGACGCCCACTTGGCACCGCCGCTGCGCTCTCGGGGAGCACGTGGAGTTGTCGGAGGGGGAGAGAGTTCGGCTCCCAGGCGCTGCTGCCACAGCCACGGGTGACTCATGCAGTCTGCGGCGCTCGGTCGGTCTCTATATTCAGGGAGAGTGTTCAATTAGAAAATGCTGAATGATTGATGAGAAATAATGCGCATGACCAAAAGTATGACAAAATGTTTGTGGACATCTGGCCATCATTCCAGATTTATTCACCCATGCTGGAACAGGTTTGGGCTTCAGACTTTTCGGGAAGGATCACATAGGGGTCAGGTGTCCACAAACCTTTGGCCATATCGTGTAACTCGTACAGGGGAGCAATAAATTAGTCGAAATGTGTTGGAATTGATTAACAGTGTGTGTGAGGAGAATGCTGCACAGATTGTATGGATCTTATAACGTAAATGAATCAAACTTTATAATCAGGAAATATTTGGATTTCAGATGAGAGATTTCTCAAGCTAAGGTCTTCGTGAATTTTATACACTACTACTATGGGAATTGGTACTATGACTACTATTATTAATACTACCATTATTATTACTGCTGCTACTAATACTACTTCAGCTACTGAAGTAGTTATTATTAATACTTCTACCATCATAAACTATTATGAGTACCATCACCATACCAATTACTACTATTAAAACTACTTTTGCTGCTATTACTACTATTAATACTTTTTCGCTGCTATCACTGTTATTAATACTACTGCCTACTACTACTATCGCGATAACTATTACTATTATTAATACTACTCCTATTACACTTACTCGTTAATGCTAATATCACCACTACTACTGCTGCTATTACTAACAGTATTATATATTAATACTGCCACTTCTATTACTACTACTATTACACTTGAAATTGCTATTATTAACACTACTACTACTTCTGCTCTTACTATTACTGTTATGACTTCTATTAATACTATCATTAACACTACTACTCCTATCGCCATGTCAACACTAATACTATTAACACTTCCATCATTAGATTCAAGATCCAAAGAACTTTTTCTATTAATCCCAGAGGGCAAATACTCGTACCAATAATAATATTAAAAAGAGGACACCTATATGTCCACTTTTAAATATTATTATAACGACATACACGTCCACACACAAACATCAGGTAAATACATAAATTCTTGTATTAGTGTTTGTCGAAGAGGAAGAAAACACCTAAATAAATCAAGCCAAATAAAATGAACTGTTAGGGATTTTCCTCCTTAAGAAGAAATGAAACAGTCAGTAGAGGGGGGGGGGGATTAAGCTACCCAGTTACCTCAGAAAGCGTGAGACCAGAAATGACTTCTGACTGATGTAATGACAGAAATGACTTCTGACCTTAAATGTAAGGCGTGCGAGTGAATCAGTAATAAAACTACTGTTCCTGAAATGATCCCTTAGGATCATAAAAACAACTGCACAAAGAAAACTTTACAGCTTTTACAAAAACCAATGTGTCTGACAAGAGTCTGAGGGAGAAAGCCCAGGAACTTGCTGGAACTTTCCACAACAGGAAGTGAGCAGTCCTGAGTGAGCTCATATGTAATCAGACTTTCACTATGCAAAGGAGGGGCACTTTTTTTTTTGACTCGTATGAATATACCCGTTATTGTAGACTACTTTAATTTCCTGAACTCTCGATGACCTTCTGGATTTATACAGTAGAATCCTAGAATCCAGTAGTACAGAATCCTAAATGGACTTTAAAGTGAATTACGAATCCTGATGAAAATCTCGACATTGCACTCACTCTGGTGCTTTGACTAGCAGTTTTCGGATGAAATGCACGGCGAGCTCCGACACTCGAGAGAAGGCCTCTTTGCTGTAGTCCACGTTCACTTGCGAGACGTTCAGGAAGGTCTGTTGCTTGTCCTCGCCAGCGAACGGAGACTCTCCGGTGATCAGCATGTATGTGATTACGCCGACGCTCCTGACATCAACACAGATACACATCAACATCATCATCATCATCTTTAGTGCAGGCCCTGACTCAGCAGTGAATTGTTTTCTTGGAAAATGACCAATGTGTTTATTATGGGTGTAGAGCAGCGCAGCGGTTAATCATTACTGAAATATTCAGCCGTAAAGCATGATATCGGTCATAAAAACGTTTCATGAACACATCTGAATGCTCGTATACAGGCACGTTTTTCGGTTGAAATACATACCAATAAATACCGATACATGTAACAAAATGCGACTTTTCCATATCCCTGTTTGAGCTCAGATCGATCAGCTACACAAATGACAAATGAAACGTGACATGTTCGCTGTATAGACGTACCAGAGATCTGTAGCTGTAGTAATGGGCTCGTAGTTCAGGATTTCTGGAGCTAGAGGAAGAAATAAAACATGCACATCTAAATTAGGGGGTATATACATATGAAGAAAAGTTTTTTTTTTATTTTTATTTTTTTAAGTAGAATCTAGTGAAATAAACATCTGTTTCAATGTGAGAAGTGAAGGCATCGTTACTAGAATCACCTGATCGACAGCGTCTGTTTGGTTCAATTTCAATACTTATTCATCAATATTCTTAATGTTTAATTGATGCAGCGGATCAACAGCATTTACTAATTTAATCTGTCACGGGGGCGAGTTCTTAAGGCGAGAAAATTTGTATTGCGATACAAATTTTTCTGTAAGAAATAATGTAAATGCAGATAATCCGTTTCAGCCACCCAAAAGATTTTAAACATAATCACAAATTTCCAAGACAAGCATCATATTTTTACAAATAGAAACAAATCAAAACATTTAGAAAATACATTTAAATTAAGTAAAATATGAAATAAATAGACGTTAAACCTCACTTTACCTTAATTTATGATTAAATAAATGTCTCGTTTGACTTTTCACTGAGCAAATGCATTTTGAACAGGTCCTGGATGTACGCGCAACTTTGAGGAAGCAAATTTCTTGCAAAATTTCAAATTCGTAAGGATGTGCATCTGTATGTCGAGGTTCTGCCATCTTTTACCCCACCACATGTACAGTATCTGCACTCCTATCATTAATGCTGCTAGTAGATGTCATTAATGGCCATTTCATGCTTCCTCCATTACGAGTGAAGCCAGCCGACCACATCGTTCAGAAAGGGGAAAGTGATATCCGTTCACTTCCGCTTGCCTGAACCAGCGCTCCAGATTTATTTTGTTGTCCTGTTGTGCACCGTAGTGTTTAGCGCACTGTCTTTTGTTTTTTTTTTGTTTGTCGAGTTGTACTGAACCAAGGTGCCACGAACACAGTCCCATGGAAATGAAGAGCCTTTTTAAAACGCCATTTTTAAAATCTACTGAAAGAGTCATGTACAAGCAAACCAGGACGTACCTACATACTCGGGCGTACCCACGATCTCTCGCAGCTCTCCGATGGAGCCGAGCCGCCGCGCCAGCCCGAAGTCGACGATCTTTATGTCTCCGAGAGGAGACAAACTGGTCAGGAGAATGTTCTGAGGCTGCGAATGAAGAAGAACAATCACGTCTCTCAAACACGTGCTGTGAGCTCACAACTTTTTTATTCACCTGCACAAACTACACACTCACATGCCTCCTCCTGCCTCCTATGTTGATGTACATTTACACGTTAACTAGGATAAACCTTTAGCGCGAACTGTACAGGTTGTCCCCGACTTACGAACGAGTTCCATTCCAGGAGCATATTCGTAAGTCAGATTTGTTCCTAAGTCCAAACTCCAGGAAAAAAAAAAACTTCCGTATCTGCGGAAATTCGTTACTCGGATGTCTGTAAGTCGGGGATGACCTGTACTGGAATTCAAAGATGAGAACCAAGACGTTGTACTAGATCTGATGGAAAGTTCACGCGAGCATTTATGAGGTCAAAAAATTAATCTGTTATTCTTGATCAAGGCTGTGTTTTAGCCTAGACTGATTACTCATATGATATGAGGTTCATGATGAAGGTTGATACTATAAAAAAGATATCATATCACGTAGTTTAACCAGGTAGACCAGGTTCTGTCTTTTAATCCGCTTCATAACTATAAGTTCTAGTGTCCGAGTGTATTGATCTAGTGTTCGAGCAAACCTTCAAGTCAAGGTGGACGATGCTGCTCTGGTGCAGCAGATGGACGCCTTCAAGAATCTGTCGGATTAAACGGACGATCTGGCCTTCGGACAGGAGCTCGTCGGACACGCAGTGGTCAAATATCTCACCACCTGCCGCACTGGAGAGGACAAAATCAACACTTTTTAAACCAAGATATAAAATTCTACTCTTACTCATGCTGAACGCATGATCTCTAAAGATGTCAGATTTTAATGTAAAAAAAATAATAAAAATTTCTGCTGATTAACGTCCCACTTACTACTCGAGCAGCAGGATGATGTCATGCTCGTTCTCATAGGCCGCGTGCAGGTTGATGATGCGGGAGTTGGTCCGGGCCGTCTCCAGCACCGCCATCTCGTGTATGACGTCAGCCCTGCAGTCACGACCTCGTCGGCGCTTCCGCACGAACTTCGCCGCAAACTCTTTCCCCGTCGTCTTCTCCACGCACTTCTTCACCACTGCAAACTTCCCCCTGAAGAAAGAAAAGACAACACATGCAGCTTGAAGTCAGGAGTTTGGTTTGGGTTTTATTTAATTCTGTGTCTAATCAGGGTTTTGTGTGTTTAGGCAGTTAGATGCAAGATGTTCACATTCAGTTCTCCAGAACATCACATGCAAACTTCCTGACGTGGCTCAGAGAGATCGGGGATGTCGATACTTTTCTAGATAGATAGCAAATTTTGTAAACAGTATGCTTACAAAATATATTAAGTCCGAACACGAGGCAGACCTGTGACTTCCTCGACTACACGTGTGACTCGGCGTTGTCGAATATCACACGGCACAACCGCCGGTATCACAGTGTCGAGAATAAACTCCTATTTGTTTGTTGAAACATTTCAATACTTCCCCCTCTCTCATATAATGCTGCCTGAGAGCGTTTCACAACGCCGCAGGCTAGACTCCTAAACCTCTAATTACAGTTTACTCTATAATGACAGCTCGGCTAAGCGGGTAAAAACACACACACACGGTCAGGTCACTCAACCAGCAAAAAAACTAAAAAAACTAAAAAATCTAACATGTATTGTGTCTGCCCTGAAAAGCAAATATTTTAAATATTCACACTGGAGATCCCATCGAGTTTTCTGCTGCGTCCTGTCCTGAGACAGAAGACACAGCGAGAAACCAATGAGCTGTGAAAAGACCTTCCTGTAGAAGGAAAGATTCCCTGCACTGCCACAAAGGCATGTAGAGACCAAGCTTAGGTAATACAATGAGAGAGAAAGACAGCGCGAGAGGAAGTGCCCATAGCACTTCTCTTTTCACACTGCTCTCATGGTACTGCTTCTCATTTTAGCTTCCTTCCTCCTAATAACCACAATAAGACACTCACACATACACACTCAGTGGTCTTGTCCTTAAGACAAACAGCGATCTGTGTATGAAATCACCGGTGCTGTGGGGAAACTCGCGCACACACACACTCGATAACACGCAGCACCTGACTCAATCCACCTTAATGGAAACCAGCGCTGGTCTGACCATCTGGATGTAACACTCATCATCATTATATACCGTCTTAAAGCTGTTAAATTAGCCGTCTTAAATTATCACTCTTCCTGAAATCAAACTATGGTGAGTTAGTACTACACACAACCGTGAAAAATTACAGAAGTAGTCCGGGAACACTGGCCATTTTGTTCCTGATTAATGACTCTGCCCACACCCACAAAACACGAGAATCTGTGATGATTAAAAAGATTGCACATGTTATGACCTTTAAAGTCACCAGATTTTAAACCAAACTCTGAGGTAAGCTCAGTGGTTAAGGCATTGGACTACGCTTCGGAAGGTCTCAGGTTCAAAGCTTTGTGCAAGGCCTTTAACCCTCAACTGCTCAGGTGTATAACGAGATAAAAATGTAAGTCGCTCTGTATAAGATGCCTAATTGTAAAATAAACTTTACACTTAAATTTTATGTCACATACACACAGTCATACACAGTATGATATGAAGTGAAATGCTTATACGACGAGAGACTTCTTGGTTTTTAGGTAATCCAATTAATTTCCTATTAAATAGAAAATCCAATGAAATGAAAACCTCAATTGTTAAAGAGCCGAATGCGTGCAATGGCTATAGGTGTCCATCGTTGCTGGGTATATTAACCTCTAGTGCAAAAATAAGAAAGAAACTTGGACCCTAATCTTCCACTAATAATGAGAAGGTCATCACAATCAGAATAAAACTGCATTGTGTAAACGCCTCGATCGGAATGAGTGGGCGGTGTAAACCTTCCATTCAATAAGTAAGAATCAGCCATCAATCCGACCCTTTTTCTCTTGTTGGAATACATATATTCTTTTTGCGCTTGTTTACCAAATTAGCTGGCATGATGAGTTTCCAGAAAGGAAAATGATGCATTCATTCCTGAACTGTAAACTCTGTGAGAAGGAACAACACTCTCCTACGCGTGTTTTCAATGTCTCTCTGGCTGAGGAAGGAGCACCCTGATTGACTTACATTTCATATGAAGCAAAAGCTTCTGACAATCAGAGATGAGACTGAAATCTTGTTAATAGTCATAACGCAGAAGGCAGGATTTATCGGACAAGATGGGAAACCTAATCTAACCTCGAAGTAAAAAAATATATATATATTTATAAATAAATACTTCTTCTTTCTTGTTCTGGTATTTTCCAGCATATTAAACAATTTCCAGCGAGCACAACTGCTTTGTCAAACAATCTTTGAATAAACACACGCATCTTATCAGATCAGCATCTATCAACTTGATCACTTAAGTTGGACTTTCGACTTTTCGAACGAATTGAAGAAATGTCGTCCATGTAAACGTGACACTGACTACAGGACGGGACGGTGCTAAAAGTTTTATCCGAGGTGTTTCCTCTGGTTAAGGAAACAGTTACAAGGTTACATCACAAACATAAGAGTGGATGTTTAATGGTAAACAGTAGAACACAGCAGGGTGTGTTGTTTTATGAAAATAATGTGGCTAGAGGCAAAGCAGGGATACTGTTACCACCCAGACGCAGATTAAAAGACAGCACGTCCTGATAATCACTTTATTCTTATTAGTTTGCCAAAAATAACAGCATTTTTTCCCTTTTCCTAAAATCCTGTCAATTGCTTCATTTACAGAAAACAAATCAACACCTCCTTGGACTTTAACAAAGGCATGCCAATATATCTGTGTTTAAAGCAGTCATACTGTAATATGCTATGATGGTGACAGGTTTGTGTTTTACAATCATTATAAATCCTTTAACACTACATAAAACTCTGAAGTCTATTTTTCAGAAACCTTTCAGAGTTGAGTGAGAAGCAGGAACCAAATAGCGACACCTCCTCATCTTGTTTTCATACGCCTACTTTATTTCTAAATAACTAATTATTTGTGTTCCAGATGCTCACCGTTTTTAGCAATCAACATTCACATCTTCTAACAGAAGATATCAATATCCATCATCATGCTACTTCCACAGATTTCTAGTGTAGACTTGAAAGTGCAAAAGTCATCACCAACACAAGGATCTTAAACATTTCCGGTGTACAATTTAATGCGATCGTGACACATCTGCTCATCACTTGTGATGCACCTTCTGCTCCTATAGATGGTCTCACATCAGTACGCTTAAGATTTCACTTCCCAAAAACAGTTTATGGCCAAACACACACCCTCTTCCTTCAGTAATCAAAGCCATTATGATACAGTAGACTAGTACCTAAGAACTGCTGCAGTAATCATAAAGACTTCAGGCTTAGTAGTTTACACCAGCTGCAGTGTAAGAATGTATAATATAATCTCTCTAGCGGGTGTCACCCAGAAGTGGTTTCTATTTGAGTCTGGTTCCCCTCAAGGGTTCTTCCTCATGGTATCTCAGCTCAGGGATCTTTTCCTTGCATCTCTTACCTCTCTTAATTGTCAGAGTGCTAAATACAAACGAGATAAAACTAGCCGATACTAGTTTAACTGTTATGTTAATCAACAAAATAATACTTGCGGTCATGAGGTATTATCTTCAATTTGTGCTATAGACACAGATCAGCCATAACATTACAATCACCCAACTCATCATCAAGTCCTCGCGGCAACACTAGATCTCTGAAGGTGTTCTGTGGTATCTGGCACCAAGCGGGATGGTGGAGTGGCGCCTTCGGGACACTCGATTAGAAAGGCATGGATTTGGTTAGTCTGGTGTGGAAGAACCTGACTGGCCTGCACAGACTTGACTTCAACACGATAAAACATCTTTGGGACAAATGAAAGCAGGGAGACTGCGGGCCAGGCCTTCTCGTCCAACACCAGTGTGTGACCTCACAAGTATGCTTCTCAAAGTACGGTCAAAAATCTCCATGAACACACTCCTAAACGTTGTGAAAAATCTTCTTCGTAGAAGATTTGAACCTATTATAGTTGCAAAGGGGGCAGGGCCAACATCATATTAAAACCTGTGGATTAAGAATTGGATGGTAATCAAGTTCATATGCATGTGGAGGCAGGCGAGTGAATACTTTTGGCAATATCGTGTCAAAGTAACCTCCACATGGATGACAGGACTCCACCGGGTCGCCTTCTTCCCATTCTTTCCCATGCATCCTGGTGCCACCTCTTCCCCAGATACACACAAAAACACACCCGGCCATCGATATGATGTAAAAGCAAATGTGATTCCTCAGACAAGGCCACCTTCTTCCACTGCTCTGTGCTTCTCTAGTTCTGATGTTCTCTGAAGATACGCAACAAAAAGTGATGCGCTGGGTGTCCTGGCTCTTTTCCATTAGAACCAGCTATTCACTTTTTCAGCAGTTCGAGATAACGTAGGTCTTTCTACTGGATCACATGTATGTGTGTGTTTGTGTGTGTGTGTGAGAGAGAGAGAGAGAGAGAGAGAGAGTGAGAGACAGTGTGACAGCGCTAACCTGCCGAGTTCGCCGGTGATGTGGAACAGCGAGTCCAGCGGCTCGGGCAGGAGCGCGGTCTGGATGTCCGCCAGCAGCCCGCAGCGAGCCTCCGACCTCCTCCGGGACATCATCCTGCAGGAAATTGAACGGAAAAGCAATGAATACACAATAAATTCCAGTTTTAGGTTTCTACAGCGTCATGAAAGAGATAAAAATGAAGAGGAGGAAGTCAAACAGTGTAAACAACCAGCCTCAGGAAACTTCTAGAAGGAGTTATAATAATAAAAACAATAATGTCTAAGATTACTACTACTACTAATATAATAATTATTATTATACGCCTGTATGACTTCCTACATTAGCCTGTAAATTACCCATGAAGCAGAGACACTGCATAGTGACTTACCGAAAGTAAAGCTAATGCTAACAGAACGGAACGGGTGAGTGAGTGAGCTCGCTCAGGCGCGCGCGCGCGCTCGCTCGCTCTCTCTCTCTCTCTCCCTCTCTTAGGGTGAGTGGAGCAACTTCTCTTCCTCGTTTAAGCGCCTGTCCACAACAGCAGCAGCAACAACAACATGGTGCATCTCCTCTGTCTGACAGAAAACACCACCACAGGATGATGATTACTTACTTTTCCATACAGTCAACAACAAAAAAACTCCCTGGTTCTCCAGTTCACCTTCTACTCACTCCTCTAACTCTTATTACACTCTCCTGATATTCACTTTAACTAGTTTTTTTTTCTCATGTAATCCGTGTTGTGGTGTGTGTGTGTGTGTGTTTCTTTTCTCCCTCCCAGTATTCCCTTCAGCTCCCTTCCTGCTCACAGATTTGAAAAGTGCAGTTTTTTTCCTCCCTTGGCACGGACGGCACGTTCCCACTTCCGGGTGCGACTTTACGTCATGACGCACATCCCGACGTGCCTCAAGTCTCAGCGCGTGGTAAAACTGTACAGTGGTAGCTGCAGTGATGGAATCAGGTTCATAAGCCTGCTCCTGAAGAACCCCCTGTCTAATGTTCCTCCCTGATGTAATGTTTCTGAAGGATGATGTCAATCAGCTGCATTGTTACATCACTATTAAAAGGTGCTGGAGAGGAGGTTCAAGGAGATCAATGGTTAGGAGCAATCTCCACCCATGCATCACATCATCATGAACAGTTTTTGATAAACTCGCCAACTTGATGTTTGATGCTCCCAGGTTCAAACACCACCACCACCAGGTTACGCCTGTTGGGCCCTTAAGCAAAGCCCTTAACCCTCGACTGTGCAAATGTATAAAGAGATACAAGTTGATCTGGGTACGGGCACCTGCCCAAATGCAGTAAATGTTAATGATATCAGAATGCTTAAGATTTAAATTCCCCAAAACAGTTCATTTTACAGTCTAGGATCCACTAGGATACTGTAAACCCGTCCCTGAGAACTGCAGTATTTATGAAGACTTCATGCAAGTCTGCATTAGATAAGACTATAGCTAGTAACTAATTTAACTGTTGTAAGCTGAATTGTTGCATCACTAAAATATGCAGGAGAGAAGATTCTCTGGATCAAGGCCCAAGAACCATCCATCCTTCTCATCATCATGAAGTGTTTGACCACACCGTTTGCTGTAAGGTGAAGTTAAAATGCATTGCAACACATTCACTATCAGCTTACATCAGGGACTGTAGGGGAAGCCATCCAAGCACATAAGGTGCTTGAACCATAAGGATAAGAGCATCATTTTTCTCAGAACAGTAGTTATTTAAACTGTTATACTCTTTATTATCTTAAAGAGGAAGTCTGACTTTCCTCCTTGTTCACATCTAAAATCAACAAGCCACTCCTGCCTGCTAAACCAAACGTTTACTGGTTGTTTTTTGTTTTTTTCGCACCATCAACTGCTGTTTGTAAAACTTCCAGAGATCAGCGATTTCTCAAGCTATTTGGCATTAACAAAGTTACTGAGATCACATTTTCCACCATTCTGACCACTGAATGACACTCTTCTGTATCTGCACGATCTTGGGCATTGCACTGCTGCCGCATGATTTTCTTATGGATAAGGTGTTCCTATTAAATATGCTGTTGAGTGCATATTCAGCCTATATTAGTGAAAAAGGATATATTGGTCTTTCATAGGTCTTATACTGTTTAAACTGTTTTTGATAACATTAGACAGAGCAGTCAGGGGATTTTTCCGTTTTTGTTATCTGATCTGGAATTTCTGGATTTTTTTCTGATGAAGCCCACTATTACAAAAATGACATCATTTGTAAAGTTCCCTGAATTCCAGTAAGTAAAGAATATAATTTAGCACAAATCGCTATATATAGATATATAAATGCGAGATGAAGCTGAGTGTAAAAACCATAAAGGAAATGACAAGAGTAAAAGACGTGATTTAGATGGAAAGAAAACTAACAAACTGCAGAATCTAAAAAGTATTGAACTCTTCTTGAACTTGAACTCTGGGTGATTTTCCCACAACAAGATAAAAATGGAGAAATACAGGAGTTGCGTTTTGACGCCGTTCTGAATTTAATTTTATCTACAGGAATTCGAAGATCTCCGAGTGAAGAACCTGCCTCTTGTTCTGATTGGAAGAGGGAGAAGCAAGGTTTGTTCTGATTGGACAGTGCACTTTTGGTCCTGTTTATGGCTATGCTCAAGTCACATATACTACTACTCTGTGCTTATCTTCAAATAGACCCAACTTTGAACTTTGCAGAAGTTCTAGAAATTTAAATAGACAAAAACAAACACAAATAAAGATCACCAGTAGCCAGAAAACCTTTTGGTACATTCAGTGCAAAATATATTTTGAAACAAGACAGGCATCCATATAATACAACTATATACAAACATGGACATGATTGTGAACAACATGCATGAGCTCAGTTTCACCAGACCGTTAGCAGGTGCGTTCATGGACAGTCTTTACCTTTAGTACATCAAAAAAAATCCAAATTAAAGCTGGTAATTATAAGATAGACAATGTTTCTATTCTCCTTTAACCCCGTCCGTTGTTAACAGCAACGCCTCATGCAAATAAAACTAAATCAGGACCAGAGTCAGGTCCCTATTTCCAGCATGCAATATCAAGCTATGACACCTAAGGGTCAAGGAATTCAGGTACTGCATTTTAGACCCGGCATGCATTAGTTTAACCATAGATCAGTTTATACAGAGAACAAGAGCACTGCTGCTCTGGGAACGTGTATAAGAAGTGGAGACAAATCATAAATAATTATGTGTAGAGATGCAGATGTGTTCATCGGTAATAGGGCGCCAGTACAATAGGCACAGTTTCACATTTCTGCAAACCTGTTCATGAGGAAAAATATCAGCATTGCATTGAACTTGTTGTCAGGTGGCCCCTGGATGATGTCATTGGTTACCTGATTTTACATACCAACTAACAAGATGCCATGTTCAACTTGCTTCCCTTAGCACTTCCATTAGCGCGATATCGCAAGGTGCTTGGGCCCGCTCATTGTTGCTTGCTATATTTCCCATTTGTACGCATGTGGTAGGTTAACATTCACACAATTATTCACACACTACAGGCAATTTAGAAATGTCAAATTAGCCTAATCTGCATGTCTTTAGACTGGGAGGAAACTGGAGTACCCGGAGGAACCCACCAAACACTGGGGCAGAACATGTAAACTCCATACACACAGACCAGATGCGGGAATCAAACCGGGGACCTGGATGTGCAAGCCGCCCTGAATATTAATTATCCAAATATTTGTCAATTTGATTTGATTTTACAAGTAGTGATGAATTATGTGTCATTCCCAAAGAGGTAAACAAACTCGTGAGGAGTCACAGCCTTGCAGCAAAGTACATTCCCCTCTATTCTTATCTTCAGCTTGAATGCTAATAAAACTTGTGCCACAATATCACGTCGAGTTTCCCTGCTCTCATGTAATTCAATTCTTATTTGAATGTCATTTTCTTTACCAGATTCCTTACACAACTTTACACAAAGGTTTTGGAAAAAAACATCATCCAAAGGCCTATTAAGCATCGCTGCTTTCCTCTCCGAAGCACAAACCACAGATTAATGATTTACAACTATAATGCTGCCATTAATGTCATGGTGCACATAATAAATATGATGTGAAACGTGGCTCAGGAGACACAGTGACATGCAGCTTCAGCATCAGGATATGACAAATATCGGAAACATATTAGCTTTGTGTGTGTGTGTGTGTGTGTGTGTGTGTGGTTAGTATAGCACGGGATCTGTGCAACATTTAATTACAATTAATGCAATAAATGAAAAGCAAAAATCTATATTAAGCTACTGTCACATGCCTGAAAAACAATGAGCAAAGATTTAGAATTCAACAATAACTTGAATTTCACTATGTTTTGCTAAACTTTTTTCCCCATTATTGTTTGTCCTTGGCCTTTCTACATTACCAATAATGCTGTTGGATTATCATACACTTTCAATAGTGGTGCCTTGACTTAATGTATATCTAAAGAGAGTAATGCAGTGGAGTTTTAGCCCTTTACCCTGTTCAGGACTTTCATCTCCTCATCTGTACATTCTGCATCTAGATCTTCATGCAGATACCATCATCAGCAACACTGCACTTGCCAATTAGACTAATCTGCACTCTGGGAAGAAACCGGAGTACCCTGACCAACCCCACCCAGCAAGTTCAGCTGAACTGCATTCTGGGAGTTGAGTCCAGTGTTTGCACCAAGTGTCTGTACCACTTGTAAGCTGGAGTTATAATGAGTCATGAATGAGGTAAGTCTTGCTCTTTTCCTTATGAAGCCAAACCAAGATCTTTTTAACACACACCACTAGAATTGTGTTAGCAAGTCACTGTGGCAAACAACCACTGAATTCTCATAGACGTAATATAAATAAAGCACCAAACAACAAATTAGCACCAGAATTGCTAAGCATGCCATACTAAACAGTGCAAAAGTCTTGACCCCCCCCCCCCTCCCCTCATTTCTTCATATTTTTCCCCCCATATGACCAGACTGTCTTACATCATTTTTTTTTAAGTATTCTTGAGAAATAGTTCTCCAGGATTCCTGAAGGACGTTTTTGTCTCTCTTGCTCAGTCTAGTCTCTGTACCTGAGCAGTTTCAAAGGAATGTTTCTGTTTGTTAAGCCACATAGTGACCTATGAATCGTAACGTATGGCATGACCCAGTGAGAAACGAGTGCAGATGATGACAGATGATCAGACCTGTGATTAGTATACTGCTGATGCTGAATGGTTGGAACAGACGGGAGGGGAAATGAGGTCGCTGTTATATAAACAACCAATTTTTAAACTGTATCTTTAGGCACTTTGCAGCCTGTCGGAGTAAAACGTTTGTTTCCATTTCATTCATTTCTTCGACATCACTTAATGTAATTAATATGAAGAAACACGGGAAGGTCAGGACTTTTGAAAAATACTGTATATATTTTGGTAGAAATTACATTATATGGCCAGAAAGTTTGTGCACCCTGACTATCACACTAACAGTATAGCTGTTTCTTCCCCAAACTGTCTCTGGTAAAGCTTGAAGCACAGAAATGTACAGAATGTTTTTGTTTGCTGTAGCTTTTCAGTTTCTTTTCACTGGAACTACGAACCCATTCCAGCATGACAATACACCTGTGTACTAAGCCAGCACCATAAAAACATGGTGTGTGTTAAGGTCGGAGTTGAAGAACTCACAGAGCCCTGGCTGCACTCAAGTTCAATGAATCCTCATCCCGACATCAGTCATTAATGCTCTTTCAGCAAAATAAACACAAATCCCCACAGCCACACTCAAGAAGAGAAGAGTGGAGGAGAAATACATCTCAAATGGGACGTTCAGCAAGGACCTACAGTTCCTTGCAAAAGTATTCATACCCCTTTAAGTTTTTTTTTTTTTTTGCAGAGTCTACAAAAGACTTCAGACTGGGCGGAGGTTTACCTGCCAGGCGGACAACGACCCTAAACATATAGCCAGGGCTACAACAGAATGGTTTAGATCAAAGTCCAGACCTAAATCCAATTGAGAGTCTGTGGCAAGACTTGAAAATTGACACTCCATCCAATCTGATTGAGCTCAAGCTATTTTGCAAAGACGAAAGGGCAAAATATTTCACTCTTTAGATGTGCTAAGCTGGTAGGGGCATACCCCCGAAATACTTGCAGCTGTAATTGCAGCGGACGGTGGTTCTACAAGTATTGATTCAGCTGGAGGTGAATACAAATGCACACGGTACTTTTAAGATATTGATTTATTTTATTATTTTTTTTATTTAGAAAACCATTTTCCTTCCACTTCACAATTATGTTCCTTCTTGTGTTGGTCGGTCACATAAAATACATTTACGTTTGTGGTTGTAACGTGATAAAATGTGAAAAAGTTCAAGGGGTATGTACACTTTTGCAAGGCACTGTATAGATGATGATCTGGGGTGCGCAAACTTTTGGTCATAGCGTACTGTAGGTTGTTACAATCTTCCGTTTTTTTTATATTACAACCTAAGATGCAGGCTTTTCTTCAAATGTGCAGGAACTCAATGGCAAAACATCTGAGACGTCCCTACGTGAAACTCCGTAGCCTCAGCCACGCCCCAAAATCGCGAGAAGTTATGACGATTATGACATGCTGCTCCATTGTGTTGTTACGCATTGTTCCTAGACTGCACCGATTCCACTGGCATTCCATTCTGGCACGAATCCGCCAAATTGGTTCCATGGAAGTAAATCATTCCTCAGTGTTTTATTACACGGATCATGCTACGCGAAAGCCGCGTGTAATTCCTAGGAATTTTATCATATCCTAACTTCATCATAATCTGAAAAGGTCACGCATTAGAAGCAATGTATGTAAAAGAATTGTAATTAAATATTGCACAGATTCCTCACCGCTAATCCACAAGCGTAAAAAAATAAACACAAGAACACACAATATCCACACAAGCGTGTTCGATTCCTCATGTCTCTTCTCGGCGGAACTCATCTTTAACTCATCTCTCTCTCCGTGTAGCTGAGAAACAAGCGCTACAGTTACAAGAGCGCTGAACGACCCGCTGTAACACGAGTCGTTCCCCCAATCAGGGTAGTGTGAGAAATGTGCATACAGTATACTGAACCTACTGTATATTGTGGGTTTGTCTCCCTTTTAGTGAAAATACTGCGTACGCTTACTGAGGATTTTAGTGTAACCTTTATTCACTGTATCAGTAACGTGTGTGTGTGCATGTAAGAAAGTGTTTTTTTTTTTTTTCCCTTTCTAGTAGTATTAATGACTAGTGAAGTGTTTATGTTCCTATTCAAGATCTAATGCATTCACAGTATGTTTGTGTGTGTTTGAAGACGCAGAAGGAAGAAATCCCAGAAAGAGCCGTCATGCTTTAGTCAGATAATCCTGGTTTCATAGCAGAGGGGGAAAAAGTCGGGGAAGTCCAGGAAACAAGGCCATTATTAAGACTGAAGATGAGGACTGGGGGACAGAGTAAAAGGCAAAAAAAGGTTTCAGATTTTTGAAGCCTCACTCTAGACCAAACGTGCTCGTTTCCTCCACAGCAGTGAGCACCTTCTCATACAGCATGGAGAAGGAGTGGTATGGGGGGAGATCCAAACGGTTAAAGCAGGTGTGAGCCCTGTGGAGACACAGATGGAGAATTAAGCTGTGATGCAGCTGCCAATCTGAGTATGAGATATTCAGCCAGTTTTGATCTCATCTCATCTCATCTTATTTTAGATTTAAAAAAGCAGATAAGAACTTGCTTTATGTGGTAGAATAAAAAGTGTACTCTTAAAAACGCATTCTTTTTCACAAGTAAGTAATAGCAGACAATGCAAAAAAAAGAAGAAAAAAAAGCATAAACTTTCAGAAATATGGGCCAATTAACATGAAATAGAGTTACAAGAGGCGTTCAAGTCAAACTGGCCAACCCTGCAATGACATTGTATCTGAATACATACAATGCAATACGGAGTTGGTGCCCCTTTTGCACTCTTCTTGGAAGCTGTTGTAGTGTTTCTGTGGGAATCCGGGTCCATTCATTTTGTGGATCGTTTATGAGGTCAGGTACTGATGTCGGACGAGAAGGCCTGGCTCGCAATCTCCGTTCCAGTTCATCCAAAAGGGGCTCGATGGGGGTTGAGGTCAGGGTTCTGTGTTAGGGCCGGTCAAGTTCTCATTAAACCATGTCTTTACAGTCCTTGCTTTGTGCACTGGGGCTCAGTCAATTTGGGATAGAAACAAACTTCCCCAAACTGTCGAAACAGCATTTTCCAAGATGTCTTGGTTTTCTAAAGCATTACACTGGCGATAAGGAGCCTGTCTGAAATACCTGAAATGAATAATTAACAGGTTGGGTCAAGTACTTTTGTCCTTATAGTGTCACTCCCAGTTCCTGTAATGTACAAGTGGTGGTGGTGGGTGATTGTGTGTATAATTCCCACAGAC
>QNUK01002610.1:0-11265 GCA_013621035.1 Clarias magur
TTTTTTGTCCTGATTACTGGCTTAGAACAACTTGATAGTAAAAGATTAATAGTGCTGTTCATGAGTGGATGATGCGACACTTATACACAAGTTTAAGACTATTATTACCTGTTCACTCAAATTTCAGTTCAACCAATGACCTCATCTTACTGCATGCCCTTCAACTCTTTCTTCAGATACAGCAATTTGATGATTGGGTATTGATTTAGAACAGTTGGTTAAATGATGCGTAATAATGGTCTCTCAGAGCAGATGCTTGAATTTCGAGTCCCCATGTGTAACAGAACCAGTAAGTAAGCTCAGGACCTTAGAGGATGGCACATATATGTCTATCTTAGGTGGAATTTTCATGTCAGTTTGTCACAGTGTGATGAGGTTTTCAAGCATTCTGTTGATGCCATCTACCTAATCTATTGTGGTTCCTCCTTCCTCATTCTGAGGCATTTTTCAAAGACTGTTAGTGGGATTTTAGACAAGATGATCAGAAGCACAAGCAGGTAAGGTCAGTTGCTTATAAGGTGATTGATTAAGGATCCGTATTAATGATGGTGCGATTTAGATTTCCATGTGAAAACAATATGAGATTCCTTAGGGGTTGGAGGATCTGAGACATGCTGGTCACTTGCTGTCTTGGCCGGTTAGCTCAGCTGGTTAGAGCGTGGTGCTAATAACGCCAAGGTTGCGGGTTCGATCCTCGTACGGGCCAGCACGACAGTTTTTCTATGTGAGCAAGAAAGATGTCCCTCCTGAAATGCAACACTGCTCAAGATATATTCTTCCTCCCTGAAAATAAACAAGTCAGTCCTTGAACCTATAGGCACACTCTCTGGGTCCGTGGGTGTACTGGAGAATGTGGGCATCGATCCCACTACCTCTCGCATGCTAAGCGAGCGCTCTACCACTTGAGCTAATTCCCCTTACCATGCTGGATTTCTGGGTTGTATTATTTTTTATGCTGTGTATCAGACACGAATGTTTGTTCAACACTTAAGTCAGTTGAACGTCCCTAGTCTCCAAACCTGGGGTCACGGGCTATGATTTGGTTTTGCTGAGCTGATGTTAAGGAACATTTTTTGTCCTGATTACTGATCATGAGTGGATGATGCTACACTCATACACAAGTTTAAGACTATTATTACATGTTCACTCAAATTTCAGGCCAACCAATGACCTCATCTTACTGCATGCACCTCAACACCCTCTTCAGATACAGCAATTTGATGATTGGGTATTGATTTAGAACAGTTGGTTAAATGATGCGTAATAGTGGTCTCTCAGAGCAGATGCTTGAATTTTGAGTCCCCATGTGTAACAGAACCAGTAAGTAAGCTCAGGACCTTAGAGCATGGCACATATATGTCTATCTTATGTGGAATTTTCATGTTAGTTTGTCACAATGTGATGAGGTTTTCAAGCAGTCTGTTGATGCCATCTACCTAATCTATTGTGGTTCCTCCTTCCTCATTCTGAGGCATTTTTCAAAGACTGTTAAGGGATTTTAGACAAGATGATCAGAACCACAAGCAGGTAAGGTCAGTTGCTTATGAGGTCATTGATTAAGGATTCGTCTTAATGATGGTGCGATTTAGATTTCCATGTGAAAACAATATGAGATTCCTTAGGGGTTGGAGGATCTCAGACATGCTGGTCAGTTGCAGTCTTGGCCGGATAGCTCAGCTGGTTAGAGCGTGGTGCTAATAACGCCAAGGTCGCGGGTTCGATCCCCGTACGGGCCAGCTTGACAGTTTTTCTATGTGAGCAAGAAAGATGTCCCTCCTGAAATGCAACACTGCTCAAGATATATTCTTCCTCCCTGAAATTAAACAAGTCAGTCCTTGAACCTATAGGTACAATCTCTGGGTCCGTGGCTGTACTAGAGAATGCGGGCATCGATCCCGCTACCTCTCGCATGCTAAGCGAGCGCTCTACAACTTGAACTAATTCCCCTTACCATGCTGGATTTCTGGGTTGTATTATTTTTCATGCTGTGTATCAGACACGAATGTTTGTTCAACACTTAAGTCAGTTGAACGTCCCTAGTCTCCAAACCTGGGGTCACGGGCTATGATTTGGTTTTGCTGAGCTGATGTTAAGGAACATTTTTTGTCCTGATTACTGATCATGAGTGGATGATGCTACACTCATACACAAGTTTAAGACTATTATTACATGTTCACTCAAATTTCAGGCCAACCAATGACCTCATCTTACTGCATGCACCTCAACACCCTCTTCAGATACAGCAATTTGATGATTGGGTATTGATTTAGAACAGTTGGTTAAATGATGCGTAATAGTGGTCTCTCAGAGCAGATGCTTGAATTTTGAGTCCCCATGTGTAACAGAACCAGTAAGTAAGCTCAGGACCTTAGAGCATGGCACATATATGTCTATCTTATGTGGAATTTTCATGTTAGTTTGTCACAATGTGATGAGGTTTTCAAGCAGTCTGTTGATGCCATCTACCTAATCTATTGTGGTTCCTCCTTCCTCATTCTGAGGCATTTTTCAAAGACTGTTAGTGGGATTTTAGACAAGATGATCAGAACCACAAGCAGGTAAGGTCAGTTGCTTATGAGGTCATTGATTAAGGATTCGTCTTAATGATGGTGCGATTTAGATTTCCATGTGAAAACAATATGAGATTCCTTAGGGGTTGGAGGATCTGAGACATGCTGGTCAGTTGCTGTCTTGGCCGGTTAGCTCAGCTGGTTAGAGCGTGGTGCTAATAACGCCAAGGTCGCGGGTTCGATCCCCGTACGGGCCAGCTTGACAGTTTTTCTATGTGAGCAAGAAAGATGTCCCTCCTGAAATGCAACACTGCTCAAGATATATTCTTCCTCCCTGAAATTAAACAAGTCAGTCCTTGAACCTATAGGTACAATCTCTGGGTCCGTGGCTGTACTAGAGAATGCGGGCATCGATCCCGCTACCTCTCGCATGCTAAGCGAGCGCTCTACCACTTGAGCTAATTCTCCTTACCATGCTGGATTTCTGGGTTGTATTATTTTTCATGGTGTGTATCAGACACTAATGTTTGTTCAACACTTAAGTCAGTTGAACACGTCCCTAGTCTCCAAACCTGGGGTCACGGGGCTATGATTTGGTTTTGTTGAGCTGATGTTAAGGAACCTTTTTTGTCCTGATTACTGGCTTAGAACAACTTGATAGTAAAAGATTAATAGTGCTGTTCATGTGTGGATGATGCGACACTCATACACAAGATTAAGATTATTATTACATGTTCACTCAAATTTCAGTCCAACCAATGACCTCATCTTCAACTTCAACTCCCTCTTCAGATACAGCACTTTGATGATTGGGTGTTGAGTTAGAACAGTTGGTTAAATGATGCGTAATAGTGGTCTCTCAGAGCAGATGCTTGAATTTCGAGTCCCCATGTGTAACAGAACCAGTAAGTAAGCTCAGGTTCTTAGAGGATGGCACATATATGTCTATCTTAGGTGGAATTTTCATGTCAGTTTGTCACAATGTGATGAGGTTTTCAAGCATTCTGTTGATGCCATCTACCTAATCTATTGTGGTTCCTCCTTCCTCATTCTGAGGCATTTTTCAAAGACTGTTAGTGGGATTTTAGACAAGATGATCAGAACCACAAGCAGGTAAGGTCAGTTGCTTATAAGGTCATTGATTAAGGATTCGTATTAATGATGGCGTGATTTAGATTTCCATGTGAAAACAATATGAGATTCCTTAGGGGTTGGAGGATCTGAGACATGCTGGTCAGTTGCTGTCTTGGCCGGTTAGCTCAGCTGGTTAGAGCGTGGTGCTAATAATGCCAAGGTCGCGGGTTCGATCCCCGTACGGGCCAGCATGACAGTTTTTCTATGTGAGCAAGAAAGATGTCCCTCCTGAAATGCAACACTGCTCAAGATATATTCTTCCTCCCTGAAAATAAACAAGTCAGTCCTTGAACCTATAGGTACAATCTCTGGGTCCGTGGGTGTACTAGAGAATGCGGGCATCGATCCCGCTACCTCTCGCATGCTAAGCGAGCGCTCTACCACTTGAGCTAATTCCCCTTACCATGCTGGATTTCTGGGTTGTATTATTTTTCATGCTGTGTATCAGACACGAATGTTTGTTCAACACTTAAGTCAGTTGAACGTCCCTAGTCTCCAAACCTGGGGTTCCAAACCTCCAAACTCAAATGTCAGGCCAACCAATGACCTCATCTTACTGCATGCACCTCAACACCCTCTACAGATACAGCAATTTGATGATTGGGTATTGATTTAGAACAGTTGGTTAAATGATGCGTAATAGTGGTCTCTCAGCGCAGATGCTTGAATTTCTAGTCCCCATGTGTAACAGAACCATTAAGTAAGCTCAGGACCTTAGAGCATGGCACATATATGTCTATCTTATGTGGAATTTTCATGTCAGTTTGTCACAATGTGATGAGGTTTTCAAGCATTCTGTTGATGCCATCTACCTAATCTATTGTGGTTCCTCCTTCCTCATTCTGAGGCATTTTTCAAAGACTGTTAGTGGGATTTTAGACAAGATGATCATAACCACAAGCAGGTAAGGTCAGTTGCTTATAAGGTCATTGATTAAGGATTCGTATTAATGATGGCGTGATTTAGATTTCCATGTGAAAACAATATGAGATTCCTTAGGGGTTGGAGGATCTGAGACATGCTGGTCAGTTGCTGTCTTGGCCGGTTAGCTCAGCTGGTTAGAGCGTGGTGCTAATAATGCCAAGGTCGCGGGTTCGATCCCCGTACGGGCCAGCATGACAGTTTTTCTATGTGACCAAGAAAGATGTCCCTCCTGAAATACAACACTGCTCAAGATATATTCTTCCTCCCTGAAAATAAACAAGTCAGTCCTTGAACCTATAGGTACAATCTCTGGGTCCGTGGGTGTACTGGAGAATGCCGGCATCGATCCCGCTACCTCTCGCATGCTAAGCGAGCGCTCTACCACTTGAGCTAATTCCCCTTACCATGCTGGATTTCTGGGTTGTATTATTTTTCATGGTGTGTATCAGACACTAATGTTTGTTCAACACTTAAGTCAGTTGAACGTCCCTAGTCTCCAAACCTGGGGTTCCAAACCTCCAAACTCAAATGTCAGGCCAACCAATGACCTCATCTTACTGCATGCACCTCAACACCCTCTACAGATACAGCAATTTGATGATTGGGTATTGATTTAGAACAGTTGGTTAAATGATGCGTAATAGTGGTCTCTCAGCGCAGATGCTTGAATTTCTAGTCCCCATGTGTAACAGAACCATTAAGTAAGCTCAGGACCTTAGAGCATGGCACATATATGTCTATCTTATGTGGAATTTTCATGTCAGTTTGTCACAATGTGATGAGGTTTTCAAGCATTCTGTTGATGCCATCTACCTAATCTATTGTGGTTCCTCCTTCCTCATTCTGAGGCATTTTTCAAAGACTGTTAGTGGGATTTTAGACAAGATGATCAGAACCACAAGCAGGTAAGGTCAGTTGCTTATAAGGTCATTAATTAAGGATTCGTATTAATGATGGCGTGATTTAGATTTCCATGTGAAAACAATATGAGATTCCTTAGGGGTTGGAGGATCTGAGACATGCTGGTCAGTTGCTGTCTTGGCCGGTTAGCTCAGCTGGTTAGAGCGTGGTGCTAATAACGCCAAGGTCGCGGGTTCGATCCCCGTACGGGCCAGCATGACAGTTTTTCTATGTGAGCAAGAAAGATGTCCCTCCTGAAATGCAACACTGCTCAAGATATATTCTTCCTCCCTGAAAATAAACAAGTCAATCCTTGAACCTATAGGTACAATCTCTGGGTCCGTGGGTGTACTGGAGAATGCCGGCATCGATCCCGCTACCTCTCGCATGCTAAGCGAGCGCTCTACCACTTGAGCTAATTCCCCTTACCATGCTGGATTTCTGGGTTGTATTATTTTTCATGCTGTGTATCAGACACGAATGTTTGTTCAACACTTAAGTCAGTTGAACGTCCCTAGTCTCCAAACCTGGGGTCATGGGGCTATGATTTGGTTTTGCTGAGCTGATGTTAAAGAACCTTTTTTGTCCTGATTACTGGCTTAGAACAACTTGATAGTAAAAGATTAATAGTGCTGTTCATGAGTGGATGATGCGACACTCATACACAAGTTTAAGACTATTATTACATGTTCACTCAAATTTCAGTGTCCTCACCTTACTGCATGCCCTTCAACTCCCTCTTCAGATACAGCAATTTGATGATTGGGTGTTGAGTTTGAACAGTTGGTTAAATGATGCTTAATGGTGGTCTCTCAGAGCAGATGCTTGAATTTCGAGTCCCCATGTGTAACAGAACCAGTAAGTAAGCTCAGGACCTTAGAGCATGGCACATATATGTCTATCTTATGTGGAATTTTCATGTCAGTTTGTCACAATGTGATGAGGTTTTCAAGCATTCTGTTGATGCCATCTACCTAATCTATTGTGGTTCCTCCTTCCTCATTCTGAGGCATTTTTCAAAGACTGTTAGTGGGATTTTAGACAAGATGATCATAACCACAAGCAGGTAAGGTCAGTTGCTTATAAGGACATTGATTAAGGATTCGTATTAATGATGTTGCGATTTAGATTTCCATGTGAAAACAATATGAGATTCCTTAGGGGTTGGAGGATCTGAGACATGCTGGTCAGTTGCTGTCTTGGCCGGTTAGCTCAGCTGGTTAGAGCGTGGTGCTAATAACGCCAAGGTCGCGGGTTCGATCCCCGTACGGGCCAGCATGACAGTTTTTCTATGTGAGCAAGAAAGATGTCCCTCCTGAAATGCAACACTGCTCAAGATATATTCTTCCTCCCTGAAAATAAACAAGTCAATCCTTGAACCTATAGGTACAATCTCTGGGTCCGTGGGTGTACTGGAGAATGCAGGCATCGATCCCGCTACCTCTCACATGCTAAGCGAGCGCTCTACCACTTGAGCTAATTCCCCTTACCATGCTGGATTTCTGGGTTGTATTATTTTTCATGGTGTGTATCAGACACTAATGTTTGTTCAACACTTAAGTCAGTTGAACGTCCCTAGTCTCCAAACCTGGGGTTCCAAACCTCCAAACTCAAATGTCAGGCCAACCAATGACCTCATCTTACTGCATGCACCTCAACACCCTCTACAGATACAGCAATTTGATGATTGGGTATTGATTTAGAACAGTTGGTTAAATGATGCGTAATAGTGGTCTCTCAGCGCAGATGCTTGAATTTCTAGTCCCCATGTGTAACAGAACCATTAAGTAAGCTCAGGACCTTAGAGCATGGCACATATATGTCTATCTTATGTGGAATTTTCATGTTAGTTTGTCACAATGTGATGAGGTTTTCAAGCATTCTGTTGATGCCATCTACCTAATCTATTGTGGTTCCTTCTTCCTCATTCCTCATTCTGAGGCATTTTTCTAAGACTGTTAAGGGATTTTAGACAAGATGATCAGAACCACAAGCAGGTAAGGTCAGTTGCTTATACGGTCATTGATTAAGGATTCGTATTAATGATGGTGCGATTAAGATTTCCATGTGAAAACAATATGAGATTCCTTAGGGGTTGGAGGATCTGAGACATGCTGGTGACTTGCTGTCTTGGCCGGTTAGCTCAGCTGGTTAGAGCGTGGTGCTAATAATGCCAAGGTCGCGGGTCGATCCCCATACGGGCCAGCACGGCGGTTTTTTTTTGTGAGCAAGAAAGATGTCCCTCCTGAAATGCAAGACTGGTCAAGATATATTCTTCCTTCCTGAAAATAAACAAGTCAGTCCTTGAACCTATAGGCACACTCTCTGGGTCCGTTGGTGTACTGGAGAATGCGGGCATCGATCCCGCTACCTCTCGCATGCTAATCGAGCGCTCCACCACTTGAGCTAATTCGCCTTACCATGTTGGATTTCTGGGTTGTATTCCTTTTTATGCTGTGTATCAGACACGAATGTTTGTTCAACACTTAAGTCAGTTGAACGTCCCTAGTCTCCAACCCTGGGGTCACGGGCTATGATTTGGTTTTGCTGAGCTGATGTTAAGGAACCTTTTTTGTCCTGATTACTGGCTTAGAACAACTTGATAGTAAAAGATTAATAGTGCTGTTCATGAGTGGATGATGCGACACTCATACACAAGTTTAAGACTATTATTACCTGTTCACTCAAATTTCAGTCCAACCAATTACCTCATCTTACTGCATGCCCTTCAACTCTTTCTTCAGATACAGCAATTTGATGATTGGGTATTGATTTAGAACAGTTGGTTAAATGATGCGTAATAGTGGTCTCTCAGAGCAGATGCTTGAATTTCGAGTCCCCATGTGTAACAGAACCAGTAAGTAAGCTCATGACCTTAGAGCATGGCACATATATGTCTATCTTATGTGGAATTTTCATGTCAGTTTGTCACAATGTGATGAGGTTTTCAAGCATTCTGTTGATGCCATCTACCTAATCTATTGTGGTTCCTCCTTCCTCATTCTGAGGCATTTTTCAAAGACTGTTAGTGGGATTTTAGACAAGATGATCAGAACCACAAGCAGGTAAGGTCAGTTGCTTATAAGGTCATTGATTAAGGATTCGTATTAATGATGGTGCGATTTAGATTTCCATGTGAAAACAATATGAGATTCCTTAGGGGTTGGAGGATCTGAGACATGCTGGTCACTTGCTGTCTTGGCCGGTTAGCTCAGCTGGTTAGAGCGTGGTGCTAATAACGCCAAGGTCGCGGGTTCGATCCCCGTACGGGCCAGCATGACACTTTTTCTATGTGAGCAAGAAAGATGTCCCTCCTGAAATGCAACACTGCTCAAGATATGTTCTTCCTCCCTGAAAATAAACAAGTCAGTCCTTGAACCTATAGGCACACTCTCTGGGTCCGTGGGTGTACTGGAGAATGCAGGCATCGATCCCGCTACCTCTCACATGCTAAGCGAGCGCTCTACCACTTGAGCTAATTCCCCTTACCATGCTGGATTTCTGGGTTGTATTATTTTTCATGCTGTGTATCAGACACGAATGTTTGTTCAACACTTAAGTCAGTTGAACGTCCCTAGTCTCCAAACCTGGGGTTCCAAACCTCCAAACTCAAATGTCAGGCCAACCAATGACCTCATCTTACTGCATGCACCTCAACACCCTCTTCAGATACAGCAATTTGATGATTGGGTATTGATTTAGAACAGTTGGTTAAATGATGCGTAATAGTGGTCTCTCAGAGCAGATGCTTGAATTTCGAGTCCCCATGTGTAACAGAACCAGTAAGTAAGCTCAGGACCTTAGAGCATTGCACACATGTCTATCTTATGTGGAATTTTCATGTCAGTTTGGTTTCAATGTGATGATGTTTCTACATTCTTGTTGATGCCATCTACCTAATCTATTGTGGTTCCTCCTTCTCATTCTGAGGCATTTTTTTGACTGTTAAGGATTTAAATGATGATCAGAACCACAAGCATAAGTCAGTTGTTTATAAGGTTGATTATGATTCAAGATTAATGATGGAAAGGACAGATTTCCATGTGAAACAATATGACTCTTAGGGTTATATCTGAGACATGCTGGTCAGTTGCTGTCTTGGCCGGATAGCTCAGCTGGTTAGAGCGTGGTGCTAATAACGCGAAGGTCGTGGGTTCGATCCCCGTACGGGCCAGCTTGACAGTTTTTCTATGTGAGCAAGAAAGATGTCCCTCCTGAAATGCAACACTGCTCAAGATATATTCTTCCTCCCTGAAATTAAACAAGTCAGTCCTTGAACCTATAGGTACAATCTCTGGGTCCGTGGGTGTACTGGAGAATGCGGGCATCGATCCCGCTACCTCTCACATGCTAAGCGAGCGCTCTACCACTTGAGCTAATTCCCCTTACCATGCTGGATTTCTGGGTTGTATTATTTTTCATGCTGTGTATCAGACACTAATGTTTGTTCAACACTTAAGTCAGTTGAACGTCCCTAGTCTCCAAACGTGGGGTCACGGGGCTATGATTTGGTTTTGCTGAGCTGATGTTAAGGAACCTTTTTTGTCCTGATTACTGGCTTAGAAGAACTTGACAGTAAAAGATTAATAGTGCTGTTCATGAGTGGATGATGCGACACTCATACAGAAGTTTAAGACTATTATTACATGTTCACTCAAATGTCAGGCCAACCAATGACCTCATCTTACTGCATGCATGATCAGAACCACAAGCAGGTAAGGTCAGGTGCTTATAAGGTCATTGATTAAGGATTCGTATTAATGATGGTGTGATTTAGATTTCCATGTGAAAACAATATGAGATTCCTTAGGGGTTGGAGGATCTGAGACATGCTGGTCACTTGCTGTTTTGGCCGGTTAGCTCAGCTGGTTAGAGCGTGGTGCTAATAACGCCAAGGTCGCGGGTTCGATCCCCGTACGGGCCAGCTTGACAGTTTTTCTATGTGAGCAAGAAAGATGTCCCTCCTGAAATGCAACACTGCTCAAGATATATTCTTCCTCCCTGAAAATAAACAAGTCAGTCCTTGAACCTATAGGTACACCCTGGGTCCGCGGGTGTACTGAGAATGCCGCATCGATCCTTCATACTGCATGCTGCTGAAATAGTCACCACTTGACAATTTCTCACGCTGGGATTTCTAAGGTTGTATTATTTTTCATGGTGTGTATCAGACACTAATGTTTGTTCAACACTTAAGTCAGTTGAACGTCCCTAGTCTCCAAACCTGGGGTCACGGGGCTATGATTTGGTTTTGCTGAGCTGATGTTAAGGAACCTTTTTTGTCCTGATTACTGGCTTAGAACAACTTGATAGTAAAAGATTAATAGTGCTATTCATGAGTGGATGATGCGACACTCATACAAAAGTTTATGACTATTATTACCTGTTCACTCAAATTTCAGTCCAACCAATGACCTCATCTTACTGCATGCCCTTCAACTCTTTCTTCAGATACAGCAATTTGATGATTGGGTATTGATTTAGAACAGTTGGTTAAATGATGCGTAAAAGTGGTCTCTCAGAGCAGATGCTTGAATTTCGAGTCCCCATGTGTAACAGAACCAGTAAGTAAGCTCAGGACCTTAGAGCATGGCACATATATGTCTATCTTATGTGGAATTTTCATGTCAGTTTGTCACAATGTGATGAGGTTTTCAAGCATTCTGTTGATGCCATCTACCTAACCTATTGTGGTTCCTCCTTCCTCATTCTGAGGCATTTTTCAAAGACTGTTAGTGGGATTTTAGACAAGATGATCAGAACCACAAGCAGGTAAGGTCAGTTGCTTATAAGGTCA
>QNUK01002611.1:5000-11260 GCA_013621035.1 Clarias magur
TCTTCAATGGCCACACACACACACACAAGCAAAATGTTTGTGCTTCATGGACTGTACACATACTAAACAAACAGACACACACACACACACACACACACACACACACACACACACACACACACACACGTGTGTGTGTTAAACTTGTCATCTTTGCTTAACAGGTCTTAGAGTGCTAAAAAGACACACCTGTTGTGTGGTGCGCCCAAGTGGTGATGGCGCAGTTGCCTGAGAAGTCTCATAGTTGCATGTAACTATTTTTCTTTTTTTTGTTTTAAAAGGCCAGAGTGGAAATGTCTTGCCTTTCATCTTCTGAGAGGTTCTTGGTATACAAGCAGACCAGCGTACAGTATCTGCCAGCCAGGGACACAAGCGTGTTCCTCACCTGACCATGCATGCAGTGTACCGATCGTGATGTTGCTGACGATGACACTACTCAGGACTGGTAAATGGTTGTTGATCAGTGTGTTTGTGTGTGTGATTATCAGTCCAAACTCTTTTTGTTGAGGACACAGATAGTTTGTGAAGAATTTGTCTAATGGGTGTGTCTGATCAGCCAGAATGCTGGTGGCTTTGCAGATGCAGTGTGTGGTGTAGATGTCTTCTATAAAGAGAAGAGAGACCCAGATTATCTTCTCTGCTGTCCTCTCTATCAACAGTAGGGTCTTGTGATCCGAGATGGCACAATTCCCAAACCAGACGGTGATACAGCTGCTCAGCATGCTATAGAAGATGGCCAGGATCAGTGGTAGAAGCTGCGCCACCCACAGCCTTCTCAGAAAAAAAAAGATACGGTTGGGCTTTCTTGTGTAAGGAGCTGGTGTTTAGATACCAGGTGCTGTTCTCCTCCAGATGGACACGCAGGAATTTGGGTACTGTGGACGATCACAAAGAAGTCATCGATTTCCAGCGGAGAGAGTGGTGCCTTCGTGGCCTCCTGAAGTCGACAATCTCTTTTGTTTCATAGACGTTCAGAGGTTGTTGTCGCTGCACCAGTCTACCTCTGCACCAGTTTGCCTCTGCACTTCCTCTCTGTTTGCTGACTCGTCGTGCTTGCTGATGAGACCCACCATGGTGGTGTCATCAGCAAACTTGATCATGTGTTTCAATGTGTGTCGCTACACAGTTGTGAGTCAGCAGGTGATCAGGCCAAACAGGCTCAGCTTCCCGATCAGGTGTGGGCGGATGATAGAATTGAATCCTGAACTGAAATCTATGGGCAGCATTCGAACGTAGGTGTCCAAGTGTGAGAGGGCCAGATGGAGTGTGCTGGAGATGGCGTCATCCGTTGAACGGTTGGTGCCATACGCAAACTGCAGTGAGGGGGGGAGTAGGGTCTTGATTTGTCTCATGATGAGCCGCTCGAAGCAGTTCATGACAATGGGACCCTGAAGGAGATCCTGGAGGAACATTGTTTCGTGATATGGTTGAAGTGAGAATAAAAGCCTACTTGACTTGACTTGACTTCTTCGGCACAGTGATGATCATAGTGGACATGAATCAGGTGGAATGAACGACGCTGCTCACAGAGATGTTGAGGTGTGGTTGAGGAGCTCTGCCAGCTGTTAGACAGATTCTCTGAGCACTTTGGGATATCGTCTTGTCCAGCAGCTTTATGTGCGTTGACTCTGCATAGAGTTTGACATGAGCCGTGGTGTGACACAGCGCCTGGTCGTTAGGAGCAGGGTTGGACTTCCTCGGCATCACGTCTTTGTGCAACAAGCTGTTCATCAGGAAGGAAGGGATCTGTCATTTCCAGAGGCAGGTAATGATAGTTGGCTTGAATGCCCTGCCACATGCGCCGTGTGTCACTGCTGTCCCAGCGGTGGTTGTGGATTCTCTGGGCGTGTGCACGTTTCGTCTCTCTGATGGCCAACTTGGTTCTTGCTTTCTTAGACCCACCTTGTCTCCTGCTCTGAAGAATTTGTCTCTGATTTTCCGAAGTGCATGCGCCTCTGCAGGGTTTCTGGGTGGGTCGGGAGATGATTGTCTCGGAGACAATGAAATCATCGGTGCACTTGTTGACGTGACCCACGAGTGTTCCTCGCCTGATCGTGTATGATGTGTACCCATCGTAAGACCCACTGTTCTTGGGTGAGGCTCTGGGCCTTGGGATCTTGCTCTTGGAACATGGGTAGATGGTAGCCAAATTGGCTGCAGGGAGTAGATTAATCATTTAATCCTCGGATTTTTGTGGGCATAGGGGCAGTTTTTGGCCATATCTCCGTGAGAAAGCCACCTATAAGTCCCCTTGTTTGGGGTCAAATCCTATGACTCGATCTTCTCGGCAAGATGGCATGAGTAACCCACACATTTCTATGAATGTACTGCGGCCTACTATGGATCGCTCACTACCTGTATAAGACAAACTTCCGGGCTTCTCCGTATGCTTTTCATTCCTGTGCTACAAGGCTTGCTCCTAACAAATGTTGCAGAAGACAGCAGCGATAAGCTAAGCCAGCCAGTTCAGCGGGTCGTTCACTCTGATTTGCGGTTCTCTATCAACCGACCAGTGTTTACAATTAATGATTCAGAGTGCGTTGGGCTTCTGTCTCTGCTCACCAATTACTGAAGAAGTCCTTGTCATTTTCTTTTCCTCTGCGTAGCAATATGTTAAAATTCAGCGGGTCGTCCACTCTGATTTGCGATCACTTTCAGATGATATCTCTAGATATAGCAACCATCAGACAGGTATTGTCCCAGGAGGGGTTTTCAGGAGAAGGCCTCGGTCCTTTTAGGGATAAATACCTGCCTAATACCTTTTTCCCCATTTTGATGCCGCATCTCCAGGTTATAGGATGAGGCAGGACACGTAATGTGCTTAATTTTTAAACTAGCAAATCAGTAGTACCCAATGGTACTTTTACAAGGCCGGCATGTTACGCTTACAGAAAATTCCTCAATCTTTCAGAATATTCTTTATCATGTCTTATAATAGATAAGCCTTTAATGTGGTTAAGAACTTGCACAGGACTTGTGTGATGCATTCCTGTTGAAGAAAAGCATGACCTTCCGAAATGCCTAGTTTGCTCATCAACAGCAAAGAAATTAAAGGAGGTATCATTTAGGACATAAATTGTCATAATTTTGAGCAGTATTGACCCATGATCTATACACATATCAATATTATCTATATTGTATTTAGATGTTTATTTTTTTTCCATATTTATACAGCATATATATTTTAGTATATTCTTCTTTCATTTTTTATATACTTTATTTGAATATGTTCTTATTCATAATCAATTTTTCATTATAGACTTATTTCATATTCTTCACTGAATACTCAATTTGCTTTTTGAAATGCATCCGCTGAACAAGAGTGAAAAGAGATTATGTTAAAACACCAAGAGCTCGATGCATTAATGTCCTTTGCTTAAATATTCTTTTTCACTTTGTTGATAATTAGAGTGTATATGTCAAAACAAATTGTATGGTGCAATAAACCACCACATTTGTTATCACCATTTATCCTTTAAATGACATCAATGTATTTGAGTTGCTAGGACTTGAGCATGTAAGATGTTGCAAGAATTCATTTTTCTTCAGGATAGCACATTTCACACTCGGGGAAATAATTGAATTGTAATATACCGAAAAAGGGATAACTCCAGAAATAATGGAATTTTTTTTTCTTGACAAGGCAGTTGCATGGAAAAAACAACTTTGTCAATCATTTTAAAATTTTGAGTATCAAAACTGTATATCAACTCGTTTTTGATGATTTACAACACATTCATGCATTATAGCAAAGATGTTGAAAAACATATTTTTTGTTATTTTTTTTCACATGTTCAGCATCAAAACTATATATAAACTCGTTTTTTATGTTTTACATAACTGTGAATTAGTTGTGTGAGAAAACCGCTTTGCAGAGCTCGTACAGCGCTAAGAACACGGGAAACGCTTTATCTCCGCATGAGGAGCATAAAACCCAAAGGAATGATGATTTCCAACACGTTCATGGATTATAGCATACATGTTGAAAAACATATTTTTTGTTATTCTTTTTCCCATTTTGAGCATGAAAACTGTAATATAAACTCGATTTTTATGTTTAACATAGCTGTGCATTAGTTGTGTGAGAAAACCGCTTTGCAGAGCTCGTACAGCGCTAAGAACACGGGAAACGCTTTATCTCCGCATGAAGAGCATAAAACCCAAAGGATTGATGATTTCCAACACATTCATGGATTATAGCATGCATGTTGAAAAACATATTTTTTGTTATTCTTTTTTCCATTTTGAGCATGAAAACTGTACATAAACTCGTTTTTTATGTTTTACATAACTGTGCATTAGATGTGTGAGAAAACCGCTTTGCAGAGCTCGTACAGCGCTAAGAACACGGGAAACGCTTTATCTCCGCATGTGGAGCATAAAACTCAAAGGAATGATGATTTCCAACACATTCATGGATTATAGCATACATGTTGAAAAACATATTTTTTGTTATTCTTTTTCCCATTTTGAGCATGAAAACTGTATATAAGCTCGATTTTTATGTTTAACATAACTGTGCATTAGTTGTGTGAGAAAACCGCTTTGCAGAGCTCGTACAGCGCTAAGAACACGGGAAACGCTTTATCTCCGCATGAAGAGCATAAAACCCAAAGGAGTGATGATTTCCAACACATTCATGGATTATAGCATGCATGTTGAAAAACATATTTTTTGTTATTCTTTTTTCCATTTTGAGCATGAAAACTGTACATAAACTCGTTTTTTATGTTTTACGTAACTGTGCATTAGATGTGTGAGAAAACCGCTTTGCAGAGCTCGTACAGCGCTAAGAACACGGGAAACGCTTTATCTCCGCATGTGGAGCATAAAACTCAAAGGAATGATGATTTCCAACACATTCATGGATTATAGCATACATGTTGAAAAACATATTTTTTGTTATTCTTTTTCCCATTTTGAGCATGAAAACTGTATATAAACTCGATTTTTATGTTTAACATAGCTGTGCATTAGTTGTGTGAGAAAACCGCTTTGCAGAGCTCGTACAGCGCTAAGAACACGGGAAACGCTTTATCTCCGCATGAAGAGCATAAAACCCAAAGGATTGATGATTTCCAACACATTCATGGATTATAGCATGCATGTTGAAAAACATATTTTTTGTTATTCTTTTTTCCATTTTGAGCATGAAAACTGTACATAAACTCGTTTTTTATGTTTTACATAACTGTGCATTAGATGTGTGAGAAAACCGCTTTGCAGAGCTCGTACAGCGCTAAGAACACGGGAAACGCTTTATCTCCGCATGTGGAGCATAAAACTCAAAGGAATGATGATTTCCAACACATTCATGGATTATAGCATACATGTTGAAAAACATATTTTTTGTTATTCTTTTTCCCATTTTGAGCATGAAAACTGTATATAAGCTCGATTTTTATGTTTTACATAGCTGTGCATTAGATGTGTGAGAAAACCGCTTTGCAGAGCTCGTACAGCGCTAAGAACACGGGAAACGCTTTATCTCCGCATGAGGAGCATAAAACCCAAAGGATTGATGATTTCCAACACATTCATCTATTATAGCATACATGTTGAAAAACATATTTTTTGTTATTCTTTTTCCCATTTTGAGCATGAAAACTGTATATAAGCTCGATTTTTATGTTTTACATAACTGTGAATTAGTTGTGTGAGACAACCGCTTTGCAGAGCTCGTACAGCGCTAAGAACACGGGAAACGCTTTATCTCCCCATGAGGAGCATAAAACCCAAAGGAATGATGATTTCCAACACGTTCATGGATTATAGCATACGTGTTGAAAAACATATTTTTTGTTATTCTTTGTCCCATTTTGAGCATGAAAACTGTATATAAACTCGATTTGTATGTTTAACATAGCTGTGCATTAGTTGTGTGAGAAAACCGCTTTGCAGAGCTCGTACGGCGCTAAGAACACGGGAAACGCTTTATCTCCGCATGAAGAGCATAAAACCCAAAGGATTGATGATTTCCAACACATTCATGGATTATAGCATGCATGTTGAAAAACATATTTTTTGTTATTCTTTTTTCCATTTTGAGCATGAAAACTGTACATAAACTCGTTTTTTATGTTTTCCATAACTGTGCATTAGATGTGTGAGAAAACCGCTTTGCAGAGCTCGTACAGCGCTAAGACCACGGGAAACGCTTTATCTCCGCATGAGGAGCATAAAACCCAAAGGATTGATGATTTCCAACACATTCATGGATTATAGCATGCATGTTGAAAAACATATTTTTTGTTATTCTTTTT
>QNUK01002612.1:0-11236 GCA_013621035.1 Clarias magur
TTGTAACAAGCTGTGTCTAGTCTCACCAATGTATCTCAAATGACAATGTTTACAAGTGATGATATATATTATGTTTTTGGTGTTCAGGTTGAGTGTATGTGAAATCAGGTGATATGTTTTACCCATCCACAGGTATTTGAGTGGCTGAAAATGTATCTCTGAACTGGAAATGGATCTCTGTGTTCCGGATGCTAATTCTGCTCTCACCAGGAAATCTGCAATATTTCTGTTTCTCCTATATGCTGATATGATCTTTACTGATTGAAGTGGTGGATAGGTGTGTTGTGTTTTGAACTGTTGTTTGATCTTATTGTTTAATATTGTAGAGACATGCGAAAATGTTGTGACTATGGGGATGACATTCTTGGGATCCGGCATCAATGATTTTAAGGGATTTTGGAGGTCTCGAATAGTGTCCGTTTTAATGGTTCTGAGGAATCTTTTGGCATATCCCCGTGTTCTAAGAGCTTTAAACAAAACCTGTACTGCTTCATAAAAATGTTGAGTAAATGAACAGATTCTGTAAAACCGAATGATTTGTGACTTGACAATCCCTTTAAAAGTATGTTTGGGGTGAAAACTGGTCTTGTAGAGAAGTGCATGTGAATCAGTGGGTTTGAAAAAAACTTTAGTATGTAATGTTTTAAGGTTATTAGGTATTGAGGTTGTGAAGACTGTGGTATCGAGAAAATTGATGCTTGATGGGTGTATGGTCGCTTTAACTTTGATGTGTTCATGGTGTGAGTTGGCCAAATTAACGAAATCATCAAAGTTTTGTCTATCATGCTGCCAGACACCAAAAATGTCATCCAAGTATCGGTAATATACTGTGGGTACATATGGGCACTTTGGGAATAATGTTTCCTCCCACTCTGCCATGTAAATATTGGCATAGGCTGGGGCAAATTTCTTACCCATTGCTGTGCCCTGTACCTGTAGGTAAGTACGTGAATCAAAAGTAAAATCATTCCTGGTTAAGTTAATTTCTAAAAGCTGTAAAAGTTCTGCATCCGGACGATTTGGGTCTGGAAATCTTTCAAAACATCTTGTGACTGCTCCTAGACCTGTTTGTGTATGGATGTTTGTGTATAAGCTAACTATATCTATGGTGAAAAGAAAGGCAGAATGTGGTAAAGGCTTATTTTGAATTTTGCTAATGAAATCGTAAGTGTCTTTGAGGTAACTATCATGAAATGTTGAGATAGGATTGAGAAAGTGATCAATATATTCTGCTGTATTATAGGTCTCACTACCACAATCCGACACAATAGGACGTCCCTGGGGGACCTCCGAGGGGACCGTCCACGTCTTTGGATCTTTATGTATCTTTGGTAACAAATAAAATTTTCGTTGTCTGGGTGGGTTTGGACCTATAAGAAAATTGAATTGTTTAGTGTTGATGTAACCTTTGCGTTTGAGATCTTGCAATATGGATGTAATCATTGTTTGGGTGTGTTGTTGTAATGAATGTGAAAGTGGAACATAATGATTAATGTTCTGTAACTGTCTGTTAGCTTCAAGTAGATATTGTTGTTTATCCTGAATAACTATAGCCGAGCCCTTATCTGCCGGTTTTATTACTATGTCTGGATTGGTTTTTAACTCTGTCAGGGCTCTGCGTTCTGCCAAAGTTAAATTATCTGATTGCGTATTGTAGGGGTGTGTGAGTTTATTAACGATTTTATTATTTTGTTGTATCAGTTCTCTAATGGGTAAGCTGACGTGTTCCATTTTAGGTTCCCAATTAGATTTGTCTGTGAATTTTACCTGTTGTGTCCTGTTGTTGTATTGAAAATAATCAAGAATTTTTAACTGTCTATTATAGGCATGGACGTCGCCTCCCAGCTCCCCCAAGTTGGTGACCCGCGGCGTCGGAATGAAGGTGAGACCCTTGTTAAGCAATTGTTCTTGTGCATCTGTAAGGCAGAAGGTTTTAGAAAGATTAATGATGTTGGTGTGCGATCTGATGTTTTTATTAGTGCACTTCACCAAATTTAGAAGTTTAACTGGTCCAACCAGTACGTGAGCAGTTGTGAAGCTGTATCTGTAGTCCAGTGAACTGGATCTCTGGGATCTACCCTGAATCTAAGTGGGTGCAGTTCCTGTAGTGGATTTGCATGTGTTAGTAAAAAAGCATTTAGCTTCTTCAAATTTTCTTGGTGGCGCTTAGGTAAAAGGTCTGAGAAATTGACTAATGGGGTATAGATAGTGGCATTGGGAAAAATCATTGTAGCTACTCTCCACAGTTCTTGCAACTGTTTTTTTGTAGTACATTCAAAAGTTTGATCTCTATTGTTAATGCCCAGTGATAAAATTACCTTTTGTGTATTGGGATTTGGGTCTAGTTTTTGTAGAATTTTGGCTATATGCTGAAAATTGGCTCCTGGAAAGCTGTCAATTTGTATTGCGTCATCTGAATAGTAGGGAATCCTAGATAAATTGGAATCTCCAATAAACAAGATAGGTTTTTTAACCTCTAATGTCCAATCTTGAAGTTTTCTATTAGTGTTAGGAACCGAAAGGTTCGTGTTGGATCATTTTTACCTGAAGGTTCGAAATCTCTGCTAGGTTTTCTGTCCAGGGGAGTCAACGGAAAAGGAGACGGGGAGGGATGGCAAAGGGAAGGCTCAGATCGGGCTTTTCTTAAGGACATGACCTTCCTTTGAATAGGCCCACTCATCACTTCTTCCTTCTCCTGCCCCATCGCCTCCTGCGTCGACTCTCCCTGTGAAGAGAAAACATCGGGTTCCATTAGAACACTCACATTACTGTGTACTACTGTAGGGTTATTTAACAATGTTTGACTAAGTGGTTCTGGGTGTTTGATAAAAGTACTTGGAGGAGGTTCATGCAACAGTGCATTAACTACCTTGATTCTTTTAGGATTGTTATCCTGTTTTGGGGGTGTTGCAATAGACTTCAACAGTTGCACCTGTGGAGAGCATACTACAGGATTAATGAGTTCTTGAACCGGGCTTTCCGTCAACAAAACCTCGTTACTTTTCTGGAGAGATAGACACGCAGATCCTGCATTTTGTATTGCCAAGAGGGCTTGTTCAATTTGTTCTCTTGCTTTGGTCATAGTTTCTTCCCTTAATTTTTGTTTAAATCTCCCCTTTGCCCATTTTACTGCAATGTCCCACTCAACTTGTTCCATTTTAGTAATTTTGTGGATTATATCCCTTTTTACTTCAATGTAGTGGTCATGTAAGATCTGCATGTTCGTTCTCATCCACTTGTATGTATTCTCTGTAATTCTGTCTAGTGTATGTTGGTTAGGGCATGCTGGCTTAATGAACTGTGTAAGCTTTAGTGTTTGTCTAGTCATGCCCTTAGGAAAAGTTTGTGTATGTAGTGCTGTAGTGGCAATCTCTTCATGGTGTGTTGCCTGTATGTATTTGAAATAAAATTTCCTCAAATGTTGATCTAATATATTTCTTTGTGTTGTATTCTGTGGTTGCTGGTCTATGTGAGATAATGTTCACCCACTTGTTTCTAGAGTCTCACAGGAATCTATTAATAGGGGAAATCATTTATTTAGTAAAACCCTTGTTTATAAAGAGACTTTTAGCTAAACCAAAATTGTACAATGAAGTAATTATACAACAGTCTAACTAGAGGAAAAAAAAAAAAAAAAAAAAAAAAATAATAATAATAATAATAATAATAATAAATAACAAAAAAAAAAAAAAAAAAAAAAAAAAAAAAAAAATTTTTTTCCTTACCACAACAGTATATCAAACCTCAAGCGTTCTTGGGAAAGGATCCTCCAGATGGTCTTAAGAAATTAGTCCTCTCCCATTGAGGTAGAGCTGATTGAAGGTGCCAAGAAGGTCGAACAGGCCTAGTAGGCCAAGAAGGTTGAGAAGGCCAACAAGGCCGAGTAGGCCTAGGTATCCTTTCGTTGTCCCAACAGAACATCAAACCTCAAGCGTTCTTGGGAAAGGATCCTCCAGATGGTCTTAAGAAATTGGTCCTCTCCCATTAAGGTACAGCAGATTGAAGGAGCCAAGAAGGTCGAACGGGCCTAGTAGGCCAAGGAGGCTGGGAAGGCCAACAAGGCTGAGTAGGCCTAGGTGTCCTTTCGTTGTCTGCTTCCACCCGATCAATTGAGGTAAGATTGTGAGAGATGGGGAGGGGGGGGAAATCCAATGCCCTCCAAATTTAAAAATTGTTTATTAATAAAATTGTGAGTACTCACTTAAAAAACAAACAAACAAACCAACCAACCAACAACAAAAAAAAATAGTAAAATAAAAATGAAAGAAAGTGAAAGATTTAAAAAAAAAAAAAAAAAAAATGCAATGTGCTTCCCTGGAGAGTTCTCCTTCAATTTGCAGGTCACTATCCTTTCTTAGAGTTGAGAGTCCTGACGTTTCGCAGCACCTGCTGCTTCTTCAGAGGACTGTTACCCTTTGTTCCCATGCAGTCCTATAAGTAGGCTCCAAACCGGGTATGTATTACTTCCTGGGGGTGGAACTCAGATAAAGAGTTAAAGTGATTGGTGTATATGTCCATCCATCTCCGGATCCCATTTTGATAGGTTGAAAAGATACAGGAAGTGCTTGGAGTTTATGTGATGTGGACTCGTGGGTAATGTAGTTCGGGTTTATCTAAACAATTCAACAACTAGCTTTTTCTTACACTGCCTTTCAAAAAGCTCAAATGGAGTAGTGGTATAGGCCTTAGCCCTCGAACCCCAACCTACCCGGTTCAAGACCCGACGCCACCAAAACATAAAGCATGAAAAATAAACTAAGTAGAAAGGAGCAAAGATGCATTGAAATGTAAACCAAGAAACGAACAAAGAAATCAAGAATTTTTTTTTTTTTTTTTTTTCCTTTTTTTTCCCTCTTTTTCTTTTCTTCCTTCTGAAAATATGTATTAATTAAAAACAAAAAATTTAATTAAACAAAAAATGTTAAAAAATTGTTTAAATAATATTAAAACAAAATTAAAAATGGGGGTCCTATCCATCATTTTGAGTGGCACAGGCAAGGTTAGGTTAGGGAAAATTAAAATAATGTTTGTGAGAGTGTATACTCTTTTGTGCACGGGCCATCTATCTATTTCTGTTTCAGATTCTTTTGGGTGTGGATAGGGCCAAAGTGAAGTGGATATGTGATTTAAAAAAATGTATACATATATATATATATTTTAATGATTAAAAAGAGAGAAAGAAAAAACTATCCAGAATGAATAAAAGAACTTTATAAGAACAAGAAAGAAAGAGGAGAATAGAAAGACCTTAAAATGAAGAACTAAGTGTGACTATAAAGACCAGCAACTTGACGCAATATAAAACATAAAATAAGTGAAGATCTTGGCTAACTTGTTTAAAAGTCCATAAAAGTAGCCTTATCAGTTGTGTAAATGTGCATGAAGACAAATATCCAGGCATATTGTGTATCAAAACCACTTATAACTTATTATACACATATTTCGTGTTCTGGTTTGAAAGAAGAGAGTTTTTAAATGAAAAGTACAATTATGGAATTGAATTAAAATTAACATGAAACCGAACTCAACAGAATCTATACCCCATTGTCCTTCTAGGTGGAAATTTAAAGGCCTTCAACCCAGGATCTCAGAATCTGATTTGGTTTTCCGACCCCTCTACACAGCAACACTCCCACCTATACCATAATCAGATAAAGGAAGGAGGATTCAGGAGAATATAGTGGGTTGAGGAAAATCACGTAGTTTCACCTGGGGATAAGACTGGAACCTGTAATGAAGGTCAGGGCCCGAGACGAGACTCAAGCGATCTTAAAGTAACCTCAGAAAAGTGAGTGATGGAAAAATGAGGCTGAAGGGCAATGATTGGAAGGTTGAAGACAAAAATAGGAAAAACCTTCAAATAAGTGCTAATTTGGGGTTAGGAATAGAAAGGGTTTGGATTCCTTAGGGTTAAGGTAAGGGTTGAGGTTAGAGTTATAGGGGAGGGGAGGGGGTTTAGGGTTGTGGGGTAGGGTTAAGGTTAGGGTTAGGGTTATGGGTTAGGGTTAGGGTTAGGGTTAAGGATTAGGGTTATCGTTAGGTATTGGGGGGGAGGGGGTTTGGAAGTATAAGGACTTTGAAGTGCTAAGGTAAGTGCTATCAATTGAAAAAACATGCAATTTAATATAAAGCATCAAAGGTTGGAATGCCAACAAACCACACAATCAACCAAAAAGTCACATTCAAAACTTATGTACAAAGGGGGGGTTTGGTTTGAAGTAGAGGAAGAGGGAAGAAGCCAAAGTAGAGTGAAAAATAAATAAATAAATAAATAAAAATATAGAAGTGAATAAATCAAGTAAACTTTATTATTACTGTTGTTATCTATATTATTAATTAAATATTGTTTCTATATTATAGAAGTTATTAGTATCATTTGTGAGTGCTAAAAGGTAAAGTGCTATGGAAGTATACACATCATGCCAATTTCAAACATGCTGAAAAATTCTTAATGTGTAATTCAGTAAATCAAGACCTGAAACATGCTTCACAGCAAACCACATTGTGATATTTACAATTATACAAAAAAAAAAAAAAAAAAAAAAGGGGGGGGAAAAAAAAAAACAGGAAAAATAAGGAAGGGGAGAAAACAAACAAACAAACCAACAGGAGAAAAAACAATCCAATCAAGCAAATGTTAATTTTGTAACCCAACATACGACTGACCAGCTCATAAATCCCTAATCCGTCACTCCATGCTCCAATCTCATATTAAAACCATGAGGGTATTCAGTCCCCAGTTCCCTTATCCAGTACGCTTCCCTCCTTCTCCTGTGGCCAGTCCCCCACATTAAATTGGCTTCCAGACCTGAGATCCTGAAATTGTGCAAGCCCACTAATCCAAAGTGTGCTGTGAGTGGTGTGTTAAGTGTGCCTTTTTGGATTGTGTAGAGATGTTGTTTAAGGCGTTGTAACAAGCTGTGTCTAGTCTCACCAATGTATCTCAAATGACAATGTTTACAAGTGATGATATATATTATGTTTTTGGTGTTCAGGTTGAGTGTATGTGAAATCAGGTGATATGTTTTACCCATCCACAGGTATTTGAGTGGCTGAAAATGTATCTCTGAACTGGAAATGGATCTCTGTGTTCCGGATGCTAATTCTGCTCTCACCAGGAAATCTGCAATATTTCTGTTTCTCCTATATGCTGATATGATCTTTACTGATTGAAGTGGTGGATAGGTGTGTTGTGTTTTGTAAAACTGTTGTTTGATCTTATTGTTTAATATTGTAGAGACATGCGAAAATGTTGTGACTATGGGGATGACATTCTTGGGATCCGGCATCAATGATTTTAAGGGATTTTGGAGGTCTCGAATAGTGTCCGTTTTAATGGTTCTGAGGAATCTTTTGGCATATCCCCGTGTTCTAAGAGCTTTAAACAAAACCTGTACTGCTTCATGAAAATGTTGAGTAAATGAACAAATTCTGTAAAACCGAATGATTTGTGACTTGACAATCCCTTTAAAAGTATGTTTGGGGTGAAAACTGGTCTTGTAGAGAAGTGCATGTGAATCAGTGGGTTTGAAAAAAACTTTAGTATGTAATGTTTTAAGGTTATTAGGTATTGAGGTTGTGAAGACTGTGGTATCGAGAAAATTGATGCTTGATGGGTGTATGGTCGCTTTAACTTTGATGTGTTCATGGTGAGAGTTGGCCAAATTAACGAAATCATCAAAGTTTTGTCTATCATGCTGCCAGACACCAAAAATGTCATCCAAGTATCGGTAATATACTGTGGGTACATATGGGCACTTTGGGAATAATGTTTCCTCCCACTCTGCCATGTAAATATTGGCATAGGCTGGGGCAAATTTCTTACCCATTGCTGTGCCCTGTACCTGTAGGTAAGTACGTGAATCAAAAATAAAATCATTCCTGGTTAAGTTAATTTCTAAAAGCTGTAAAAGTTCTGCATCCGGACGATTTGGGTCTGGAAATCTTTCAAAACATCTTGTGACTGCTCCTAGACCTGTTTGTGTATGGATGTTTGTGTATAAGCTAACTATATCTATGGTGAAAAGAAAGGCAGAATGTGGTAAAGTCTTATTTTGAATTTTGCTAATGAAATCGTAAGTGTCTTTGAGGTAACTGTCATGAAATGTTGAGATAGAATTGAGAAAGTGATCAATATATTCTGCTGTATTATAGGTCTCACTACCACAATCCGACACAATAGGACGTCCCTGGGGGACCTCCGAGGGGACCGTCCACGTCTTTGGATCTTTATGTATCTTTGGTAACAAATAAAATTTTCGTTGTCTGGGCGGGTTTGGACCTATAAGAAAATTGAATTGTTTAGTGTTGATGTAACCTTTGCGTTTGAGATCTTGCAATATGGATGTAATCATTGTTTGGGTGTGTTGTTGTAATGAATGTGAAAGTGGAACATAATGATTAATGTTCTGTAACTGTCTGTTAGCTTCAAGTAGATATTGTTGTTTATCCTGAATAACTATAGCCGAGCCCTTATCTGCCGGTTTTATTACTATGTCTGGATTGGTTTTTAACTCTGTCAGGGCTCTGCGTTCTGCCAAAGTTAAATTATCTGATTGCGTATTGTAGGGGTGTGTGAGTTTATTTACGATTTTATTATTTTGTTGTATCAGTTCTCTAATGGGTAAGCTGACGTGTTCCATTTTAGGTTCCCAATTAGATTTGTCTGTGAATTTTACCTGTTGTGTCCTGTTGTTGTATTGAAAATAATCAAGAATTTTTAACTGTCTATTATAGGCATGGACGTCGCCTCCCAGCTCCCCCAAGTTGGTGACCCGCGGCGTCGGAATGAAGGTGAGACCCTTGTTAAGCAATTGTTCTTGTGCATCTGTAAGGCAGAAGGTTTTAGAAAGATTAATGATGTTGGTGTGCGATCTGATGTTTTTATTAGTGCACTTCACCAAATTTAGAAGTTTAACTGGTCCAACCAGTACGTGAGCAGTTGTGAAGCTGTATCTGTAGTCCAGTGAACTGGATCTCTGGGATCTACCCTGAATCTAAGTGGGTGCAGTTCCTGTAGTGGATTTGCATGTGTTAGTAAAAAAGCATTTAGCTTCTTCAAATTTTCTTGGTGGCGCTTAGGTAAAAGGTCTGAGAAATTGACTAATGGGGTATAGATAGTGGCATTGGGAAAAATCATTGTAGCTACTCTCCACAGTTCTTGCAACTGTTTTTTTGTAGTACATTCAAAAGTTTGCTCTCTATTGTTAATGCCCAGTGATAAAATTACCTTTTGTGTATTGGGATTTGGGTCTAGTTTTTGTAGAATTTTGGCTATATGCTGAAAATTGGCTCCTGGAAAGCTGTCAATTTGTATTGCGTCATCTGAATAGTAGGGAATCCTAGATAAATTGGAATCTCCAATAAACAAGATAGGTTTTTTAACCTCTAATGTCCAATCTTGAAGTTTTCTATTAGTGTTAATATGTCTAGTAGGAACCCGAAAGGTTCGTGTTGGATCATTTTTACCTGAAGGTTCGAAATCTCTGCTAGGTTTTCTGTCCAGGGGAGTCAACGGAAAAGGAGACGGGGAGGGATGGCAAAGGGAAGGCTCAGATCGGGCTTTTCTTAAGGACATGACCTTCCTTTGAATAGGCCCACTCATCACTTCTTCCTTCTCCTGCCCCATCGCCTCCTGCGTCGACTCTCCCTGTGAAGAGAAAACATCGGGTTCCATTAGAACACTCACATTACTGTGTACTACTGTAGGGTTATTTAACAATGTTTGACTAAGTGGTTCTGGGTGTTTGATAAAAGTACTTGGAGGAGGTTCATGCAACAGTGCATTAACTACCTTAATTCTTTTAGGATTGTTATCCTGTTTTGGGGGTGTTGCAATAGACTTCAACAGTTGCACCTGTGGAGAGCATACTACAGGATTAATGAGTTCTTGAACCGGGCTTTCCGTCAACAAAACCTCGTTACTTTTCTGGAGAGATCGACACGCAGATCCTGCATTTTGTATTGCCAAGAGGGCTTGTTCAATTTGTTCTCTTGCTTTGGTCATAGTTTCTTCCCTTAATTTTTGTTTAAATCTCCCCTTTGCCCATTTTACTGCAATGTCCCACTCAACTTGTTCCATTTTAGTAATTTTGTGGATTATATCCCTTTTTACTTCAATGTAGTGGTCATGTAAGATCTGCATGTTCGTTCTCATCCACTTGTATGTATTCTCTGTAATTCTGTCTAGTGTATGTTGGTTAGGGCATGCTGGCTTAATGAACTGTGTAAGCTTTAGTGTTTGTCTAGTCATGCCCTTAGGAAAAGTTTGTGTATGTAGTGCTGTAGTGGCAATCTCTTCATGGTGTGTTGCCTGTATGTATTTGAAATAAAATTTCCTCAAATGTTGATCTAATATATTTCTTTGTGTTGTATTCTGTGGTTGCTGGTCTATGTGAGATAATGTTCGTTCCACCCCCTCTGTTTCTAGAGTCTCTAAGACAGTGAATCTATTGCTTAGGGAAATCATTGCATTTAGTAAAACCCTTGTTTATAAAGAGACTTTTTAGCTAAACCAAAATTGTACAATGAAGTAATTATACAACAGTCTAACGAGAGGAAAAAAAAAAAAAAAAAAAGAAAAAAAAATAATAATAATAAATAAATAAATAAAAATAAATTAAAAAAAAAAAAAAAAAGGGAGAGAAAAAAAAAATTTTTTTTCCTTACCACAACAGTATATCAAACCTCAAGCGTTCTTGGGAAAGGATCCTCCAGATGGTCTTAAGAAATTAGTCCTCTCCCATTGAGGTACAGCTGATTGAAGGTGCCAAGAAGGTCGAACAGGCCTAGTAGGCCAAGAAGGTTGAGAAGGCCAACAAGGCCGAGTAGGCCTAGGTATCCTTTCGTTGTCCCAACAGAACATCAAACCTCAAGCGTTCTTGGGAAAGGATCCTCCAGATGGTCTTAAGAAATTGGTCCTCTCCCATTAAGGTACAGCAGATTGAAGGAGCCAAGAAGGTCGAACGGGCCTAGTAGGCCAAGGAGGCTGGGAAGGCCAACAAGGCTGAGTAGGCCTAGGTGTCCTTTCGTTGTCTGCTTCCACCCGATCAATTGAGGTAAGATTGTGAGAGATGGGGAGGGGGGGGAAATCCAATGCCCTCCAAATTTAAAAATTGTTTATTAATAAAATTGTGAGTACTCACTTAAAAAACAAACAAACAAACCAACCAACCAACAACAAAAAAAAAAAATAGTAAAATAAAAATGAAAGAAAGTGAAAGATTTAAAAAAAAAA
>QNUK01002613.1:5000-11200 GCA_013621035.1 Clarias magur
CGTCTGATGCCGTGCCGAGTTAACAGCAGTGATTATGCAAAGGTCCAATCACAAAGTGCCGTGTCGGGCTACGATGCTGTCATGCGTGCAGCTACCTGCAGATCAGCAGGATTGGAGGTTAGAGTCAGCTTCTGCCAGCTGAGTGTGTAGGGGAGTGTGTGTACATGTGTACATATCCATCCCCAGTCCATTAATATTACAATGGACTGGTCGTAATCTCTCTCTCTCTCTCTCTCTCTCTCTCCCATTCATTCCTCAAGTAATGATCATAATGATTTTATTTTCTATCAAAGCATTGGCAACTGGCACTTTAAAGTGTATTTTCTTATATACAATTACGCTGAGCATAGCGAAGCAAAGCAACAGGCAGATGTCAGTACACTATGAACAGACTTCCGAGACAGAATTATGGATCTTCTTTCCATTTTTACGATGACAGAAACTATAAATTATGCTAAATCACTTCGTCTAGAATAAGGCCTGTCGCCTTCATAGGGAAAAAACTGTCGTTTGATTAACCACGACTTCATCCCCTTGTATATTAGCTGTCTCAGCCCACCAGCATTCCTAACCTCTTCGCACAGATATGACACCAGACTGTTTTCCGAAGCTCGGCTTTGTTTGGTTTGGCTCCTTCCTGTGTGCTTCAGCTCCGCTCCGGGGTCTCCCGTTGCACCGGCTTGACCGCCATCCCATAATTAGTTGTTTTTGCATCATCTAGATTACACTCTTGTTCATTACGCTCTCTTAGGCTGTTTATTAAAATTCGTATGATAGAGGCGCGACAGATCAGGAATGTTTAGCCTGACTCCACGGAGCGTTCAGCGGCGTTACGATAACGCGTCACTCTCATTCCACTCAGTTCGTCTGAACTCTCCTGTGCTGTGTCGGTTGTTTTATTTTGGGTCTCGGACTGGCGGGCTCCATGTGCGCTGGAGGAGATCGGGGCTTGAGGGCACTGTGATGAGAGATATGTGTGATCACAGGACCAGACATGTGACTGGAGCGTTATTAAAGGCAACAGCAGTGTGGCGCTAGAGCCAGGTGAAGCTTTGTTCACATCTAAACAACAACAAAAAAAAAGCCATCAATTTGCGTAAAGTCATTTAATTAAAGATTGAGGCATGAACAAATGATACACAGTACATCATTGAACATTATGAGTTTTGTACGTTAGCACAAAATTATTATTTGATTATATCATATCGCCCAGAATTGATATGAGTGGTGTTCAAGTCAAACTGGGACCATTGAATAGACTTTACATTAAAGTGAACTCATTTGAATGGTGCAAAAAATATTAAAGAAGGCCAAACGTCCATGAATGACGGAGGCCGCCGCGATCATTCACCTGCACATTAGAGGAACTCAGCTGGGAGTTGTCGCCACATCCCCCGTACAGTCCTGACCTCGCGTCAAGTCGTTTCAACATGTTTCATGGCTCCCACAAAGTGGCACGTAATTGTGAACCTGAAGATATGATGATAAATGATAAATGGCTTTCGAGATTTTGGCGTGTGGCGCCCCCTCTACTCTGATACCCCTAACCAGTTGGCTTCAAAAGTCACCTAATTAGTAAATAGAGTCCATTGTGTGCACTTTAATCTTAGTATAAATACAGCTGTTCCATAGAATGTGAAAATGTTCAAGAGTTATGAATATGTTTGCAAGGCACTGCATGGGAAAATAATGGGAGTTGATCTTAATTTTATGCCATTTATTTTCATATTTTTTAAAAGTTTCTTGCTCTTTTTAATAAAACATAGTTGTACTGCATATACAGCATTAATTCAGCAACTTATGCTAATACACGTCATAACGTCCAATTATATTTAAAATCGATCAAAGCTATGATTAGACGTTACACTTTCATTCATACCGTCTTGCTTCAATCCATGTGGTCCATAAATCCATGAATAAATCCATAAAAACATTCTAAAGAAAAGAGAATGTCAGATGTATAAGGTAGTGCGCTCACGAAACGCTAAGCCCGTTATCGCTAATGCGCTGTTCGTGCTAAACCGACGGATTAGCTAACTGTTTGTTTAATTGATGTCGTTCCGTATTAGCATTTAATTTACCGTACACTCTGGCCATCTGTGAGGAGAAAGAAATATATTCTCCAGCAGCATGTGTGAGTCCCTGAGGACAGGTGCGTAAATGTTTGCTAAGCACAAAGCATCCTAATTTGCAATGCGTGACAGAAATACGCTAAGCGTGGGCCAACATTTTATCAAAATGCCATAATAAGCTGCCAACGTCTGAGCATTATAGACAGTTTAATTAGTAATAATACATATTTTATATTGTTTTTTAGCCTATATTAATTAAATAAGACCTTTTTGGCCTCTACAGTATGTACTACAGAAGTTTCTACAATATATACAGTAGGTGTATGGATGGATAGTTTCCTGTTTCACTTAATGGAAAACAGGAAATATCGTGAAGATCCAAAACAACAAAACACTGGCACCCATCAGAAACCTACAGTATGATGGATGTTGATGGTGACCAAATTTTCTGTCCTAATGGTGTTTCAATGGGATTTGGAGTTGTCCAAAATGGATTTCCTCTTTTTCCCCCTCCTTGAATATTATGTAGAATCATTCATAGGTGACGTTACGGGCACCCTCCATCCATCATCCGAACCACCTGCATCCAAAGGAAATGGGAAATGCATTTTCTTTTAGTAGATCGTCTTCCCAATTAGGGTCATATTTGATTCAGCCCGGCCGCTTAATGAAGTTTGGCGGCTTTTGAATCCGGTCAGTAATTAAAGGAAGTTTATCATCTTTCTGTTAGTGTCCCAGAATGTGCACCGAGAGTCAGAGTGAAGCCTCCCGCAGTGCCACGGCAATCTTCTGTGCACACTTTCGTCCTGGTTTTCCTTTATGCCTTCAATTCTTTCTCTGAACCTCAAAGGATATTTCCTTCCATAATGGACTCCACAAGTGAATTTTAGAATAACATGCTCTACGCTTTTCTCTGGTGCTGACGTCAGAAAGTGCTTTCTGGAGGAAATTTAAGGCAACATCAATGCACCCCAGTTTTTGCGACCCCCTGCTGCGATCAGGTGTGTGCATTTTCGCTCACGTGTCGGCAGAACGAATAGGGTTTCGGAATAGTGCATATGTTTGATTAGACACCCAAAGCAGCGTAAGTGCAAAAAGCACTTGGATCCTGAGTGAGAATGTGTGTGCTTCAGATTACTGAAAGCATCAGATTATTATTATTATTATTATTATTATTATTATTATTACTATTATTATTATTATTTACTGGTTTCTCCTTCTGTAGAAGGAGGTGGAACTTTTTCACATTTAGGGATGGATATTACTCTACACTCTACTATAACCGAACTATACTCTATATGGAGAATAATACGAATCATTCAAGACAAAAACACGTTCAAAACCAATGCATAGAAATAAAAAGACTGGACGGGTTTTTTTTGTTTTGTTTTTTACATGAGCACACTTCTGTAACAGGTGTACCTGGTCACATGACTAAGAAGCGTGGCTGACAGTTAAAAAAAAAAAAAGCAAGCGTTACAAAGGAAAAAAACAAAACGCATGTAATGTCTCAATTCATGCATACGTGAAAATTTTATAGGAGCGGAAAAAAAATTTAAAGTTAAAGTTGACATAGATGATGACAAACAATGATTAGATGAAGTCAACTTTCAACTTAATATGGAAATGTCCGCAATAACGCCCTTCTCATACAGTAGCTGCTGGAGCTGGGTGTTTATTGGCCAATAGGGCAGCACTCATCCTGAACATCAAGCGATTTACACTCCTATAATCAATCCCAGTTGGCCTTGGATGTTTACAGTCCATGTGGGGACACTGTACCTGCCAACCAAAGGAACGAAATATGGTCACCATTTTGGATCATTTGACCTGCCAATTTTACGGCCCCTCCCATAAAAATTTAAGAGCCATGTTGTATTGATTCGACCTGAAAACATAACAGCCTCGGTTACTGAAGCATGAAGGAGATCAGAGGCTGTATGTAGGTCAAACCTCTAGTCCATTCTGGATTTTCAGGAGTTTTACCTCTAAGATTCAATGGTAGATGGTTACAGTGTTAGTAAAGATGCTTAAATTCTACCATATTTAAACAACAAAAACCTGACATGACCAAAAATCCAATAATCAACTAAACATATTAAAATAGTCTTCCCAGAAATACATGAAAGGAAGTCCTACTTTGTACTAAACCACTTTAAGATTTCAATTATCTACAATAATTGTATAGCTCTAGTCCAAAATTAAACAAACAAAACACTGGACAGCGCTCATGTGTTGGCTCATTGACCCAATTCAGGTCAATACTAAACTGTGAACGTCACCTAAAGACATTGATGTGTGAAATATTGCTGTAACTAGTGGAGGGGGTTGTCTACCTATTGCATTGTTGTTGTAACTTTAGTCATTTGTGAAACTATGGAAGTTAGAGACGTGGTAAAAAATCAGTTATGAATCTTTTCCAATTTTTTTTTCTTTTGTGTGCTGATTTGTGTATCGCCAAAGTAATTTTTTTAAATGATTTATTACATTTATAATAGAAATGCACCGATCGATGGCTTTTTTTTAATGGCTTTTTTTCTGCTTGATCAGACATGACTTATCACACTTTATGACATTACAGTACATTATCAAAAGTTATGTGTGTTAGGAAAGCCTCCGATCTGTCTTTTTCTTCAAACTCTACGAGTGAATTAGTCTCAAACACACTCATTACACACTTTTACATTATTTTTTATTATTTTTAATTATCCATATCCAATTAATTTGTAAAGGAGTTTAATAAAGCTAAGATATATAACTTTTGAGTTATGACAACCTTTAGTTTTTTAAAGGTTCAAGGTCTTAAAATGGTAACAAAATCTGAAAAAAATGTAATACTCATGATACTTACAGCATCAAAATGCACGGAAGTCAGTGTAACTTTAGAAGTCAGTGACGTACTGTAACTTGGGAAGCTGGTGTAACTATGGAAGTTGAAGGTGTAACTATGGAAGTTGAAGGTGTAACTATGGAAGTTGAAGGTGTAACTATGGATGTTTAAGGTGTAACTATGAAAGTTGAAGGTGTAACTATGAAAGTTTAAGGTGTAACTATGAAAGTTTAAGGCACAAGTATGGAAGTTGAAGGTGTAACTATGGATGTTTAAGGTGTAACTATGAAAGTTGAAGGTGTAACTATGAAAGTTTAAGGTGTAACTATGAAAGTTTAAGGCACAAGTATGGAAGTTGAAGGTGTAACTATGGAAGTTTAAGGTGCAACTACGGAAGTTGAAGGTGTAACTATGTTAGTTGAAGGTGTAACTATGGAAGTTGAAGGTGTAACTATGAAAGTTGAAGGTGTAACTATGGAAGTTGAAGGTGTAACTATGGATGTTTAAGGCGTAACTATGGAAGTTTAAGGCACAACAATGGAAGTTTAAGGTGCAACTATGGAAGTTTAAGGTGCAACTACGGAAGTTGAAGGTGTAACTGTGGAAGTTTAAGGTGTAACTATGAAAGTTGAAGGTGTAACTATGGAAGTTGAAGGTGTAACTATGGAAGTTTAAGGCACAACTATGGAAGTTGAAGGCGTAACTATGGAAGTTGAAGGTGTAACTATGGAAGTTTAAGGCACAACTATGGAAGTTGAAGGTGTAACTATGGAAGTTGAAGGTGTAACTATGGAAGTTTAAGGCACAAAAATGGAAGTTGAAGGTGTAACTATGGAAGTTTAAGGCACAAAAATGGAAGTTGAAGGTATAACTATGGAAGTTGAAGGTGTAACTATGGAAGTTGAAGGTATAACTATGGAAGTTTAAGGCACAGCTATGGAAGTTGAAGGTGTAACTATGGAAGTTTAAGGCACAAAAATGGAAGTTGAAGGTGTAACTATGGAAGTTTAAGGCACAAAAATGGAAGTTGAAGGTATAACTATGGAAGTTGAAGGTGTAACTATGGAAGTTGAAGGTATAACTATGGAAGTTTAAGGCACAGGAAGTTGAAGGTATAACTATGGAAGTTGAAGGTTTAACTATGGAAGTTTAAGGCACAACTATGGACGTTGAAGGTGTAACTATGGATGTTTAAGGTGCAACTACGGAAGTTGAAGGTGTAACTATGGAAGTTTAAGGTGCAACAACGGAAGTTTAAGGTGCAACTATGAAAGCTGATGGTGTAACCATGGAAGTTA
>QNUK01002614.1:0-11176 GCA_013621035.1 Clarias magur
ATGTGGAGCACTCATTGATGAAGCGGGTTTGAGTGATTGAAGAAGTTGATAATTGATAATTATTCATTTTATAGCACTATTCTACACACACAAACACTACAAACATTAAACATACTTCACACAAACCCATACGGCACATACACACACATACATACACACTCAAACACACAAAGACACACTCACACACACACACAGACACACACACACAGACACAGACACACACACAGACACAGACACACACACATTAGAGTGACGACAAAACTCAGCCGACATTGAGAGAGCTAGCAATGGCGCACCAGAAAGAGACATCCAGGAATATCGATGCCTTAAACTGATGTCATATTTGTTTAAGAGGTCTTAGCATGATGAAAAGGCACACAGGATTTGAGGTTCGAAACAAGTCGCAACGGCATATACACATATACAGCCATACCAGGGAATATTATGTGCCTGTCTTGGACCCATGTTCCACCCCTGATCGTGTATACGGGGTCCGCATAATGATGTTGCTGTTGATGGACCCATCGAAGTACTGCACAAGACTGGCTTAAGCAAGCTTCAGGAGGTGTTTATCGACATCGACTGGCGAGGAGTGATAGCTCTATGCAAGCAAAATTCAATCTTTGTTGTATCTTCAATGGCCCCATTGTTCTGGATGATGCTCTGAGTCTTGGGGGCTTGCTCTGGCAGCATGGGTATCCAAATTGGCTGCAGGGACCAGATTGATCACGCAATCCCAGTTTCTTTTTGGGGGGTGTTTAAGTTTTTGGCCCTAACTATTAGAGAATACCTCATATAAGGCCACCTGTTTGTGAAAGACTGGGGAAGGGGTTTGTGGATGTTTTAGATAACTTAAAGCTTATGACACTGTCTCCTCAAAAAAATGCCAGGAGTATGCCATTTCCACAAACGTACTGCTCTGCTGCCTATTATGGAACGCTCAGCACACAGCACATCATAGAGCTCTTCAGTTGTCTCTGTGTGTCTTTAATCTTTGACCCAGAAGGGTTCCTAGCAAAGTTTGAAACATAAAGAAGTGATAGGCTGAGACGAGCAGACAGGAATTCAATCACATCCTGAACACACAGAATCATGCATCCACACACACACACACACACACACACACACACACACACACACACACACACACACACAAACATACCACGCAATTACCAAAGCCATAAACACTAGACATACACATACTACACATTTACATCCTACACTCACATATACTAAACATACACACAACCATTACACATAACACACACACAGTCCACATCGTTAATAAACACAACAAATCGGAACCACTGGCACATAGACGTCTCACACACATCTTGGGTTTGTCTACCAACATCTACACACTTCCTAGAATCCTACACAAATTATGACCCGCTCAAGCACCAGCGATATTTCAGTTACCATGAAACCCATCTGACACTGAGTGACAACTAACAATGCATAACTAGAAAGACACGTCCAGCCATGACAATGCCTTACACTTATGTCATACTTGTTTAAAAAGGACATAGCGTGATAAAAAATCAAAGAGATTGTAAGGTGTGACCAAGTGGCGATGGCACAGTTGTTTGGTGCCGCTCATCGCTGCTTGTAATTATATTTATTCTTTTAATTTTAAAAAGCCAACTTCTTGGCCTTCAACTTCAGAGAGCTCCTCTGTAGACAAGCAGACCGTATAGTACGTGGATAGTACACACACACACACACACACACACACACACACACACACACACACACACACACACACACACTATACATCCTAAATACTCACAAAAGAACATACACAAGGACTAACACTCACACAAATACCTACAAAAACACACAGTCTACAGACATGAATTCCACAAATTACACTGTATACACACTACACACATGCACATAAACACACCCACACAAACACACGCACTTCACAAACAGACGACACAGACACACATGACACACACATACACATACCACACATATTACACATACACATCTACTTACACACACAAACACACACACTATAAACAAACACAGACACACATCAAATTCTTATCCTGCACATACAGTACACATTCTACACACACGCCATACACACAGTACACATCCTCTCCACTCCACACTCTCCACACCAATGATGACCGGCCCAGGCACATACGACATTACAGTCGTTACCAAGCAATCACTAGCAATGACACATAGAAAGAGACGTCCAACATCGACGATGTCTGAAACTTATGCCATGTTTAGTGACATCATTGTCCATGGGGTTTAAGGGGGCTCAGCGTGCTCAAAAGTCACACAGGTTGTTTTGTGCGCCCGGATGCCTATGGCACAGGTGCTTGGGCCCGCTCATCAATATATTTCTTCTTTTTATATTAAAAGGCTGCAGGGCCAACTTCTAGGCTTTCATCTTCTGAGAGAGCTTCTTGTTGGACTTGTAGTTCGTTGTATGGTATGTGCTAGCCTGAGACCCACGAGTGTTCAATGTTCCCTCCAGAGTGCTGCACATGACTGGCTTGAGCAAGCTTGAGGTGGGGATTATCTTCATTGACCAGAGAATGACCGGTGGTAAGCAACCAAAATGAATGCTAGTTGTGTCTTATATGGGCCGATGTACTTCTTGGAGGCCACCTTGAATAGGAAGTTCTTTGGAGAACTTTCAGACCAATTGTGCTGTGTGAGGCTCTGGGCCTTAGGCTCTTGCTCTGATAACATTAGTAGATGGTGGACAAATTGGGGCAAATTAATCATCCTAGGTTCTTTGTTGGGCTGTGGCTGTAAGGTTTTGGCCCTACCTCTTTGAGAATACCTGAGAATAAATCCACCTGTTTGTGAAACTATGGTTGAAACTTGGTTGTGGGTGGTTCAGATAGCTCAGACCCTATGACCCTAACTGCTTGACAAAATGTCATGAGAAACCCATTCTTTCAAAAAGCGTACTGTGGGCTTGTATGGAACGCTCACCACCTAGCACATCATACTGCCCTTCTGCCTTTTATGTGTGCTTTTCATTCCTGGGTGATTTTCATTCTTTGTGGCTCTTCGCAAAGGTCGCAGCAAACAGCAGCGATAAGCTGACCCAGCCAGTTCCAGGAATTACCTACTGTAGCCTAGCACGGTAAATCTGTGACACCAGTCTTGTCTGCCTAGATGTGAAAGGCCTAGTTATCTTCATGTTCATGATCAGCTGACTAGTGTTTACAGTTGATGATTAAAGGACACCTGGTGCTGAAGCAGGTGAAAACCTGGCCAATAGAAGCCTGCACTTTTGTTTTGAGAACACCATTTAGGAAGGCTGCAACTTACGGCGACTTCACTGACTTGGAGGAGTAAACATCATCAGCGACCAGCTACTTCAACAAGTGCTGTTGTCACCTTCTTCAAGAACATCATCACACAACCAACCAGAAACTTCAATAGATTTACTGCGGAGGTGTGTGGACTTGTGAAGACCCAAGCCATCAGAGCAGCAAGGGCCAAACGTTCCTTGGCCATAGAGATTGAAAGCGCTCACATGCCCAGAGAATTATCAACCAGTTCAGCGATAGGGGTAACATATAGCAGGGCTTCATCAGCAATCACCAACAAAAGGACATCACCAAAGGAACTCATCGTCACCCGCCTGTTACAGTGACGGCTCCATTTCAGATGCACTGAACAGCTTCTACCCTCACTTCGACATGCAGAACATCATGAAGTTCGGGAGAAACTGTGTGTCTCATCAGCAAGAACCAAGAGTCAGCACAAAGAGAGGAAGTGCAGAGGCTAACGGTCTGCTGTAGGCACAACAACCTATCGCTGAATTTTGCTAAAACAAAGAACATTGTTGTTGACTTCAGGAGGACACAAAGCGGCAACTCTCTGATGAACATCACTGCTCCTGTGTGGAGATCATCAACAGCACCAAATTCCTGGTTGGCCACCTGGAGGAGAACCTCACTCGGTCCCTCAACAGCCAACGATAGTATTAAAAACGTCTCCTCTTCCTGAGAAGGCTGAGGAAGACCCAGCTTTTGCACAATATCCATTTCTTTTTATATGCACAAAACTATTTGATCTTTGCTGCTACTTCAAAGGAATCTGTCCTGGTTACTGTTTCTGCTCCCACTACCTCAACTCATTATGTCATCAGCACACAGTAATGAAATGTGTCATGTTGTCGCGTTGTTTGCATATTTGAACGAAACCTTTACGTTATCTCTTATTTTTTTGTATAGAACTTAGTTTTCTGTTAACTTATAAATGTCAATCTGTCTTGTCACAGCTAGGCAGCTAATTAGGTTGCATAGTTAGCTAGTTAGTTTTTGTTCATTCATGATGTTCATTTGTATTGCATGATGCTGGGATCCAGTCACTACTGAAAACTTACCTCACACCTATCATACCTAGGCTGACCCGCCATGAGAAGTACTTTGTTCTTACTTCATACTTGTTTGCACGTTTTCTTATTCATACTCGCACAAACACAACAACCATCTAACAAATTGCCCATCTAACAAATTGCCCATAGAGACTGAACACATAAACTGAACAAAGTTAAAAATGTCAATCTGTCTTGTCACAGCTAGGCAGATAAATAGGTTGCTTAGTTAGCTAGTTAGTTTTCTTTTTTTCTTTCATAATTTTAATTTATGTTTTATGTGGGACCATGGTCCTGAAGGAACTTTATTTTGTTTCACTGTGTACTTAATATGGTTATATGGTTAAAATGAAAATAAAAGCCTACTTGAACCTGGCTCAAGCAGCCTCGCTTTTGGATCCAATCAGCTATGTCTCTCGACAACAGAAACATTTATACCGCATATATTTACCTTATACCGCATCATTCCTACATTCCTCACACCGTAGATTCATCAGTAGTACTCAGGGCTCCGACCTGCATTGGGGGGAAGCATATGTCGATACACCACCTTCTTATCCCTTCTTACTTGTTGAATGCACAAAACTATTTGAGCTTTGCTGCTACTTCAAACGAATGTGTCCTGGTTACTGTTTCTCTTCCCACTACCTCAACTCATTATGTCATTAGCACAAAGCAATGAAATGTGTCATGTTGTGACGTTCTAACTCTTGTTTGCACATTTGAATGAGCACTTCATGTTGTCGCTTTTTGCAGGGGAAAGAACATAGTTTTCTGTTAACTTAAAAATGTCAATCTGTCTTGTCACAGCTAAGCAGCTATTTAGGTTGTTTATTCATCTAGTGTTTGTTCATTCATGATGGTAATGCTGTATGTAGGACATTGGTCCTAGAGAAACGTTGTTTCGTTTCACTGTGTACTAAACTATTTATGGTTAAAATGAAATAAACGGCTACTTGAACTTGGCTCGAACAGGCTGGCTTTTGAACACATAAAGCAAACAACATGCTAAAGCCTCATGTGTTCATGATGTATGTCTCTCCACTACCAAAACATTACCTCCCACCGCATCATTCCTAGGGTAACCCGCCATCAGAAGTACTCAGGCCTCTGACCTGCATTGGCGGAAGCGTACCTCGATCTTCCACCATTTTCCCATGTATGCGCTGCCTCTCTTCTGTCCCTACCCATTGCCTACAGAAGGTATCCTCATTACTTCATTCTATAAACTATAAACCAAAAGCTGTTTTCTGTATTTATATAATTTTTATTTTATTATTTCATAATTATTTGCACGTTTTCTTATTCATAGTCTATTAATTTATTATTATAGTTATATTCTTTGTTTGAATACTCTTTTCTGTTTTTATGCACCGTTGTCAAAGCATTTCTCTGAATATCATGTTTTGTATGTTTTGTGTATTTGACAAATAAAACTAGAAATGTAATTGACGTTCGAGTGTGATCTATTACGCTAGGTATTAATTTAGCAAGTTTATGTCAATCATTTTAGCATTGCTTCCTTATTACCTGTATGTAGAAACATAAGGGTGAAAATGACCTTTCACATGAAGTGAAAATTAGATTTCTGTATATTAGAAAAGCGAAAGAAATCATTTCCAAAACATTCAAGAATTCTGGCATACATGTTGAATTACAATTTCTTTTGTTATTCCTTTACACATTTAGAGCATGAACATTGCATATGAACTCGTTGTGTATGTTGAGCTCGTACAGCTCTAAGAACACAGCAAACGCTTTATCTGCGAATGACAAGCATAAAACTTAAAGGACATATACTTTCCAAAACTTTCATGCAATCTGGCATGAATGTTGAATAACAACCTTTTTTGAAAGTCTTTTTCACATTTTGATCATAAAAACTTGATATAAATTTATCTTGTGTTTTACAGGATCATGCATTAGTTGTGTGCGAAAACCGCTTTCCTGAGCTCGTACAGCGCTAAGAACACAGCAAACGCTTTATCTCAGCACGAGGAGCGTAAAACTGAAAGGAATGATAATTTCCATCACATTCATGCATTCTGAGATACATGATGAATAACAACTTTTTTGTTAGTATTTTACACATTTTGAGCATAAAAACTGCATATAAATTCGTTTTGTCTGTTTTATATGACCATGCATTAGTTGTGTGAAAAAACCGCTTTCCTGAGCTCGTACAGCGCTAAGAGCACAGCAAACGCTTTATCGCAGCACGAGGAGCATAAAAGTGAAAGGAATGATAATTTCCAACATTTTCATGCATTCTGGCATACATGATGAAAAACAACTTTTTTGTTAATCTTTAACACATTTTGATCATAAAAACTTGATATAAATTTATCTTGTGTTTTACAGGATCATGCATTAGTTGTGTGCGAAACCCGCTTTCCTGAGCTCGTACAGCGCTAAGAACACAGCAAACGCTTTATCTCAGCACGAGGAGCATAAAACTGAAAGGAATGATAATTTCCATCACATTCATGCATTCTGGCATACATGATGAATAACAACTTTTTTGTTAGTATTTTACATATTTTGATCATAAAAACTTGATATAAATTTATTTTGTGTTTTACATGACCATGCATTAGTTGTGTAAGAAAACCGCTTTCCTGAGCTCGTACAGCGCTAAGAACACAGCAAACGCTTTATCTCAGCACGAGAGCATGAAACTGAAAGGAATGATAATTTCCATCACATTCATGCATTCTGGCATACATGATGAATAACAACTTTTTTGTTAGTATTTTACATATTTTGATCATAAAAACTTGATATAAATTTATTTTGTGTTTTACATGACCATGCATTAGTTGTGTAAGAAAACCGCTTTCCTGAGCTCCTACAGCGCTAAGAACACAGCAAAAGCTTTATCCCAGCACGAGGAGCATAAAACATTCCAACATTTTCATGCATTCTGGCATACATGATGAATAACAACTGTTTTGTTAGTATTTTACATGTTTTGAGCATAAAAAACTGCATATAAATTCGTTTTGTCTGTTTTATATGACCATGCATTAGCTGTGTGAAAAAAACGCTTTCCTGAGCTCGTACAGCGCTAAGAACACAGCAAACGATTTATCGCAGCACGAGGAGCATAAAAGTGAAAGGAATGATAATTTCCAACATTTTCATGCATTCTGGCATACATGATGAAAAACAACTTTTTTGTTAATCTTTAACACATTTTGATCATAAAAACTTGATATAAATTTATCTTGTGTTTTTCAGGATCATGCATTAGTTGTGTGCGAAACCCGCTTTCCTGAGCTCGTACAGCGCTAAGAGCACAGCAAACGCTTTATCTCAGCACGAGGAGCATAAAACTGAAAGGAATGATAATTTCCATCACATTCATGCATTCTGGCATACATGATGAATAACAACTTTTTTGTTAGTATTTTACATATTTTGATCATAAAAACTTGATATAAATATATTTTGTGTTTTACATGACCATGCATTAGTTGTGTAAGACAACCTCTTTCCTGAGCTCGTACAGCGCTAAGAACACAGCAAACGCTTTATCTCAGCACGAGGAACATGAAACTGAAAGGAATGATAATCTCCATCCCATTCATGCATTCTGGCATACATGATGAATAACAACTTTTTTGTTAGTATTTTACATATTTTGATCATAAAAACTTGATATAAATTTATTTTGTGTTTTACATGACCATGCATTAGTTGTGTAAGAAAACCGCTTTCCTGAGCTCGTACAGCGCTAAGAACACAGCAAAAGCTTTATCCCAGCACGAGGAGCATAAAACATTCCAACATTTTCATGCATTCTGGCATACATGATGAATAACAACTGTTTTGTTAGTATTTTACATATTTTGAGCATAAAAAACTGCATATAAATTCGTTTTGTCTGTTTTATATGACCATGCATTAGTTGTGTGAAAAAAACGCTTTCCTGAGCTCGTACAGCGCTAAGAACACAGCAAACGATTTATCCATACTTTTAGAACATAAAGTGAAAATATTTCAACATTTTGTTGCGTTGTACATGAAATTAATGAAAAAAAAATAACTTTTTTTGTAGAACTTTAACACATTTTGATCATAAAACTTGATGAAAGTTATCTTGTGTTTTGGGATCATGCATTAGTTAATGTAATAAAACCGCATTCTAATTTCGTGCAAACTAAGAACACAATAGTAACTTTATCTCAGCGCGAAGACATAAAACTGAAAGGATGATAATTTCCATCACATTCATGCATTCAGGATACATGATGAATAACTTTTTTGTTAGTGGTATTTTTACATTTGAGCATAAAACTTCATAAATTCGTTTTGTGTGTTTTATATGATAAATACATTAGTTAGGTGAGAAACGGCTTTCTATGAGCTTCATTACAAGCGCTAAGAACACAGCAAACGCTTTATCTCAGCACGAGGAGCGTAAAACTGAAAGGAATGATAATTTCCATCACATTCATGCATTCTGGCATACATGATGAAAAACAACTTTTTTGTTAATCTTTAACACATTTTGATCATAAAAACTTGATATAAATTTATCTTGTGTTTTACAGGATCATGCATTAGTTGTGTAAGAAAATCGCTTTCCTGAGCTCGTACAGCGCTAAGAACACAGCAAAAGCTTTATCCCAGCACGAGGAGCATAAAACATTCCAACATTTTCATGCATTCTGGCATACATGATGAAAAACAACTTTTTTATTCATCTTTAACACATTTTGATCATAAAAACTGCATATAAATTCGTTTTGTATGTTTTATTTGACCATGCATTAGTTGTGTGAGAAAACAACTTTCCTAAGATCGTACAACGCTAATAACAACACAGCAAACGGTTTATTTCACCACGACAAGGATAAGACTGAAATGCATACTGGCATACATGTTGAATCACAACCTTTTTGTTAGTCTTTTTCACACTGTCAGCGTGAAAAGAAATCTGTGGTGAAGTTGACTGTGAGGTTGCCAGTCAAAAGACCTGTGGAGTTACAGTGCACACACCCCTCCCATCTACGACCGACTGCAGACATTACCATGCCAGCAACCTCGTAGTTGCCGACGACGGTAATAAATTCACTAGCCTGAATGTACACGTGAATGACTCATCGATGATGTGGGTTGATGCGAGATTGGAGGAGTATAATAATTACACACACACACACACACACACACACGCAGGCACACACAAACAATCTACATACGCACACATACTACACATGCACAACACGTAATAACACACGTGTTAGAACAAACACAACACATAGAACAAATACACACATACTTCTAACAAACAAAAAACAAACAAACAAACGTAATTCATGCAGACAAGCAAAAATACTCCATACACACACAGTTCATGACGTTTAAGTTAAGCAGGCCGCTTTTGGTGGAGAAAATGTATAGTACCGTGACTGACAGACATGTACAGACATGGACGTTACCTGAATGTGCATGTGGAGCACTCATTGATGAAGCAGGTTTGGGTGATTGAAGAACTATTATGATAATTATTCATTTTATAACACTATTCTACACACACAAACACTACAAACATTAAAAATACATTAAACATACTGCACACAAACCCATTCGACAGACACACACATACACACAGACACACACACATATACACACACACACACACACACACACACACACACACAGTTCAACGAGATGTTAAAGACGTTTAAGTTAAGCAGGCCGCTTTTGGTGGAGAAAATGAGAAGTATAGTATCGTGACTGCCAAACATGTACAGACATGTACGTTGCCTGGATGTGTATGTGGAGCACTCATTGATGAAGCGGGGTTGAGTGATTGAAGAAGTTGATAATTGATAATTATTCATTTTATAGCACTATTCTACACACACAAACACTACAAACATTAAACATACTTCACACAAACCCATACGGCACATACACACACATACATACACACTCAAACACACAAAGACACACTCACACACACACACAGACACACACACACAGACACAGACACACACACACACACAGACACAGACACACACACATTAGAGTGACGACAAAACTCAGCCGACATTGAGAGAGCTAGCAATGGCGCACCAGAAAGAGACATCCAGGAATATCGATGCCTTAAACTGATGTCATATTTGTTTAAGAGGTCTTAGCATGATGAAAAGGCACACAGGATTTGAGGTTCGAAACAAGTCGCAACGGCATATACACATATACAGCCATACCAGGGAATATTATGTGCCTGTCTCGGACCCATGTTCCACCCCTGATCGTGTATACGGGGTCCGCATAATGATGTTGCTGTTGATGGACCCATCGAAGTACTGCACAAGACTGGCTTAAGCAAGCTTCAGGAGGTGTTTATCGCCATCGACTGGCGAGGAGTGATAGCTCTATGCAAGCAAAATTCAATCTTTGTTGTATCTTCAATGGCCCCACTGGTCTGGATGATGCTCTGGGTCTTGGGGGCTTGCTCTGGCAGCATGGGTATCCAAATTGGCTGCAGGGACCAGATTGATCACGCAATCCCAGTTTCTTTTTGGGGGGTGTTTAAGTTTTGGCCCTAACTATTAGAGAATACCTCATATAAGGCCACCTGTTTGTGAAAGACTGGGGAAGGGGTTTGTGGATGTTTTAGATAACTTAAAGCTTATGACACTGTCTACTCAAAAAAATGCCAGGAGTATGCCATTTCCACAAACGTACTGCTCTGCTGCCTATTATGGAACGCTCAGCACACAGCACATCATAGAGCTCTTCAGTTGTCTCTGTGTGTCTTTAATCTTTGACCCAGAAGGGTTCCTAGCAAAGTTTGAAACA
>QNUK01002615.1:0-11098 GCA_013621035.1 Clarias magur
TCGCGGTAAGTGGAAGTTTCTTTCCCTTCACACCGCTGGCCTCCGCCGCGAGCGCCGTAACGATTTCTAATGTGCCGCCGTTCATAGCGAACGAGGACATCGAGCGCGAGCTCTCTCGCTTCGGGAAGTTAGCGAGCGGCATTAAAACGGTGCCGTTAAACTGCAGACACCCGGAGCTGAGGCACGTCATGTCGTTCAGGCGGCGCGTGCTGATGTTCCTGAAGGAACCCAGTCTAGAGATTTCCTTCAGAGTCGCGCACGAGGGGAAATCTTACATGTTGTACGCGAGCACCGGGAACATGAGGTGTTTTGAGTGTGGAGACATAGGACACAAAAGGGTGCTCTGTCCACACAGGACACAGGACAGTGCAGAGGCAGGACCGAGCGGTGTGTGTGTGCGGGAGGAGAGGGCAGCACAGTCCGGGGCTCGTGCAGGGGGCGTGGCCAATGCTCGAGCTGCTGCTGCTGCAGAGTGTGTAACACAGAGCAGTGCTGGGATCAGTGGTGAGGTGGGGCAGACAGGGGGGGTCAGTCAGGGTGAACATGTGTGTGTAACACAGAGCAGTGCTGGGATCAGTGGTGAGGCGGGGCAGACAGGGGGGGTCAGTCAGGGTGAACATGTGTGTGTAACTCAGAGCAGTGCTGGGATCAGTGGGGTGGCGGGGCAGGCAGGGGGGGTCAGTCAGGGTGAACATGTGTGTGTTACTGAGGGTAGTGCTGGGATTAATGGTGTGGAGGAGCAGGCAGGGGGGGTCAGTGAGACTCCAAGGATGGAGCACAGTGTAGATGAGGATGGGGTTGAGATGGAAACTCAGAGCAGTGATGTGATGGAGGGGAATGAAGGTGGAGCCGCACTGGTGGAAAGTAAGAATGTAACAACAGAAAACAATGGTGTGGAAATAGAACAAACGGGTCCAGCAGTAAGTAATACGGATAATAAAAGGGAAAAAAGAAATAATAGCAATGTCAAAAAAACTGAAATAAACACAACTAAAGAAAATGCAGATAGAACTCTGGAAAAGCCTGACAGTAAGAAAAACAATGAAAAAACGTTTCAAGAGAAGCCCAGAAGTGCCACAGAAGAAGCTAGCATGGATGGTGAACCTGATTTGGAGCTAACAGATACAGACATGGACGATGAGGACGATGAAGACAATGAGTCTGGAGAAGAAAAGGCAGAGAACAATGTTACTGCAAAGAAGAGAAAGAAGAACAGCATAACCACTGAAATGTACACACTAGAAGAAATCAATAACTTTCTCGATACAACATATCGAGACTCTATAGAAGTATCTGACTACTTCTCAGATACAGACAAATTTCTGGTCTCAATAGAAAAAGTGCAAAAAACTACCACTTTAGCACAATTGAGCAAAAAAAAAGAGGTTTCGCCTGGCGAAAATGGCGACGAAGCTACGAAAAGAGAAAAAAGAAAGACTCTTAGAAAAAAACTTGAAAAATGAATAAGTCACATCACAGGGGTGTTTCCTTTCTGTCTACAGCTGTCTTCACATGCTTTTTTCCCCTCTTACCTCTCTTTTACATGGAAAAGCTAAGAGTAGGTACTTTAAACATTAACGGGGGCAGGGACAGAAAAAGACAGGCTGTAGTCATAGAACTCATTAAACAGAAAAATATAGACGTTGCTTTTCTACAAGAAACACATAGTGACAAAGAAAACATTATAGAATGGGGGATGAAGTGGGAAGACCCAATCTACTTTAGTCACGGGACAAACTTCAGTGCAGGGGTAGCAATCTTAATTTCAAAAAGAGTAAAAGCAAACGTTACTGAAAGCATTGAGGTAGAACAGGGCCGTGTTCTAATAGTACAAGCCGAAATCGAAGGGCTTAATTTCTCATTTATGAACATTTATGCCTCAAATAAAGGAAGTGAGAGGGTGAACACATTTTATAAAATAAGAGACGTAATCACACAACATGGTAGTAACCACATTGTAGTCATGGGCGGAGACTGGAACTGTACCTTAGACTTTACAGCAGATAGGAACACAGAAGAACCACACTTTCAATCTGCTGAGGTTCTAAGTGACATAATCAAAACATGTGGACTCATAGATCCCTGGAGAGAAAAGAACCAGGGAATAAAACAATACACATGGATTAAAACCCCCGACACAAGAATAAGTGCTGCAAGACTGGACAGATTTTACATCACAGAAATGGACAGAAACAAAATCTTGAAGAGCTCCATTCACCCCAGCGGGTTTTCAGATCATCACATGGTCACAATAGATTTTATATTGTCTGACAAAGCAAAACCTCGATTTTACTGGCGTTTTAACCTAAAACTTCTTCAAGATCAACATTTCTGTTTTAAATTTTTAATCTTTTGGGAAGAATGGAGAAGAAGAAAAGGGGACTTCGCATCCTTAGGCACATGGTGGGAGGTGGGGAAAGCACAAATTAAAACTTTTTGCCAGCAATATACAGCACACACAAACGCAATAAAAAAAGGTGCAGTTGAAGAATTAGAAAGGGAGATACGAGCCCTAGAGAATGCAGTACTGGAGAAAAATGAAAAGGAAAAAAGGAACTCCTTAGAAACAAAAAAGAAGACACTAAGCTCTTATCTACACGAGCAGGCCAAAGGAGCCCTTATAAAATCACAGATCTCCAATATCAAAGACATTGATGCCCCAACCACCTACTTTTTTAACCTGGAACGGAAAACCCGACGACAAAACCAAATGCTGTACTTAGAACGTCCTGATGGAAGCACAACTACATCTCGTGAAGAAATGAGAGCCATCGCAGTGGACTATTACAAGAACCTATACAACGAGGAGCCTACTGATCCAAAACACAGAGAGGAAATAACAAAGGAACTACCAAAGCTAACAGAGGAGCAAAAGGAGGCCTTAGACACGGACATTGAACTTCAGGAACTAACTACTGCAGTACAGCAGCTATCCACCGGACGAGCACCGGGCATTGATGGAATCCCAGCCGAATTTTATAAACAGTTTTGGGAAACGTTGGGAGCAGATTTGCACGAGGTTTTTAACTGGTCTATAAACAATGGAAGACTACCTACAAGCTGCACACGGGCGGTTTTATCTTTGCTCCCAAAAAAGGGGGACTTGGGCGTTTTAAAGAACTGGAGACCTGTTGCTCTTTTATATACAGACTATAAAATATTATCGAAGGTTTTATCAAACAGACTAAAAGAATACATAAGCGAAATAATACACACAAGTCAAACTTATTGCATACCTGGACGCACAATAATGGACAATATTTTTACTGTACGTGATATGATAGACTTGTGTAAAATGAATTCTTATGACCTTGGGTTTTTATCTATAGACCAAGAAAAAGCCTTTGATAGAGTGGACCACACCTATCTTTTTAATACATTAAATGCTTTTGGGATGGGAACAAAGTTTATAGCATGGATCAAACTTTTATACACAGATGCTTGTGTCATGCTTAAAGTTGGAGGAGGACTTAGTTGTCCCTTTAAAATACAACGAGGGATCAGACAAGGGTGCCCACTGTCAGGGCAACTATACAGCCTGGCGATTGAACCATTTTTATATCAGCTAAGGAGAAACATGAGTGGGTTATCAGAGTGTGGCATTCCAAACAAAGTAGTGGCATCAGCTTACGCAGATGATATACTGGTTTTTATCACTAAACAGGAGGACATTTATGCCCTCTCCAGTAGTCTAAGAATGTACCAGGCTGCATCCTCTGCACGTGTTAACTGGGGCAAATGTGAAAGCTATATTGCAGGTCAGTGGGAAGGAAAGCAAGTTCCCAAACTTCCAGAAAAAATGCAATGGGGAAGAACAGGTATTAAATACCTGGGAGTCTACCTAGGGGACGAGGAATACTTGCAGAAAAACTGGCAGGGCTTGGTGGAGAAGGTAAGTGCAAAGTTGTCAAAATGGACTTGGGTCCTGCCCCAACTGTCCTACAGGGGGAGAGTACTGGTCGCCAACAATTTGGTTGCCTCGATGCTGTGGCATAAGTTCACAGCCCTGGAACCACCAGAAACAACAGTCAGAGAGATTCAGAGAAGGATAGTGGACTTCTTCTGGAATGGGCAGCACTGGACACGGGCACCAGTTCTCTACCTGCCAATACAGGAGGGAGGCCAGGGCCTGATCGACCTACCAAGCCGAATAAAAACCTTCCGTCTTCAGACCGCACAAAGGCTGCTTTACGAAAATGAGGCAACATGGACTCACATAGCATGTCTTCTACTTCACAAAATCGAAGATTTAAAATACGACAGACATTTATTCATAATGGACTTAAATAAAATCAATACATCAAAAACAACAAAGTTTTACCAGACAGTTTTAAAGGTGTGGTCTTCACTTCTGAGAAGCAGCAGAACGGGAGAACAACCATGCCTCGGCGTAAACCAAGAGCCCCTGTTCAGTAACCCACTGATACCAGCAAAAATCCTGACATCAAGGAACCTACAACAGCGTCTTCAAAAAGCTGGAATTACAAAGCTTGGGGACTTGAGGACTGGTAAAGCATGGAAAACTCCAACCACACTTAGGGAGGAGACAAAAATCCAGTCTCATCGACTGCTGCAGGGAATATTGAGAGAGGTGATTCTAGCGCTACCTCCAGAGTTTAAGGAGGCATTAGAACGGGACTCTGGGGGGGACTGGCAACCTTTCCCCTCTCTCTCCATCCTTGCAGCAGCAAAGCAACCAGAAACCGACGGAGGAATACTGTCCTTCAAGATACCTCAACTGACGGACTTTAAAAACGCCACCAAGAGTGCCCTGTACACAGTCAGTGTGAAGGTGTCCCATCAGAACTCTCTGGCCGGGGTGAAGGAGTCGAGGTGGTCGGATCTGCTGGCACCGGGCTCTTCCCCACGAGGTAGCTGGAGGTCCCTGTACAAACCCCCTGTAGAGAAGCGCACAGCTGATCTGCAGTGGAGGATCGTGCACGGGGCCGTGGCCACAAACAGACACGTAGCACATATCGACTCCACCGTAGCCACAACATGCCCCTTCTGTGGGAGGGAGGAAACTTTAGACCACCTCTTTTTAAAGTGTGAAAGGTTAAGGCCAATGTTTAACACGTTGAGAGGATGGACAGCAAGTTTCGATCAAATCCTAACAGAAAGCCTGTACATTCTTGGCCCGAAATACTCGGCTGCAGACAAGGAAAGGATTTGTATTACTAACTTTTTAATTGGCAAAGCAAAACTGGCCACATGGCTTACAAGAAAAAACAAAATTAAAAATGATGGCACTCTGAACCCAGAGCTCATGTTTAAAACTCTGGTAAAAACCAGACTAAAAATCGAATTCACATATGCAACAATGACGGATAGGCTGCAGGACTTCTGTAAAGTTTGGGGACAGGGGGACATTTTATGCTGTGTAGAGAACGATCTGTTAATTTTAACCTTTTAGCAGAAGTTTTATGAGAACATGCACAGTATATGGAGCTACAAAGGCATCTTATTTTACCCCTTTTAGTTACTTATTTATTGACCTATTTTATTTATTTATTAATCATTTCCGGTCTTATGGGTGTTTTTATGTCATGTACCATAACGAAATCAAACCATCATAGTTTCTATCTTGTGCCTATTTATTTATTTATTGATGGTTTTATCCTATATATCCTTTTTCATCTTTTTTAACTCAGAGTACTCATGTGAAAATGTAAAACTTTTATTATATGGATGTGCATGTGTGTGTGTGGGTGTATGTATGTGTGCATGTGTATGTATACATATACGTGTACATATATGTGTGTGTAGGTGTATATATGTATTTATGTATGTGCATCTATATTTGTGTGTGTATGTATGTATATATGTATATATATGTATATATGCTGCTTATTTATCTAAATATCTAAAAAATCTAAGTTCACTTAATTCTTTCACATGTTCAAATAAGATGGAAATGTTATGAAGTTTTCTAAATTAAAGACACCTAAAAGTCAAGTCTCTCTCTCTCTCTTCTCTCTCTCAGCTTCTCTCTTCTCTCTGTCGCCTTCTCGCCTCTCTTCTCTCTTCTCTCTCTCATTTCTCTTCTTCTTCTTCTGTCGCCTTCCGCTTTCTCTCTCTCTTCTCTCGCCTTCTCTCTCTCTCTCTGTCGCCGCTTCTTCTCGCCTTCTCTTTCTCTCTGTCGCCGCCTTCGCCTTCTCTTCTCTCGCCTTCTCTTCTCTCTCTCTCGCTTCGCCTTCTGTCGCCGCTTCTCGCTTCTCTCTCTTCTCTCTCTCGCTTTTCTCTGTCGCCTTCAAGGCCTTTCTCTCTCTCTCGGCTTCTTCTTCTCTTCTCTTCTCTTCGCTTTCTGTCGCTTCTTCTCATTTCTCTTCTCTTCTCTTCTCATTTTCTGTCAGCTTTCTCGCTTTCTCTCTCGCTTCTTTCTCTTCTGTCGCTTCTTCAAGCCTTTCTCTTCTCGCTTCTCTTCTCTTCTCTCTCTCTGTCGCCTTTTCAAGCCTTCTCTTCATTTTCTGTCGCCTTCTCAGCTTCTCAAGCCTTTCTTTCTTCTCTCAAGCTTTCTGCTGCCGCCACATTTCACGCTTTCTGTCAGCCTTCATTTCTCTCTCTCTGTCGCTCTCTCTCGCTCTCTCTCTCTCTCGCTCTCTCTCTCTCTCTCTTTCTCTTTGTCTGAATCCTCTTTTGTCCACACCTGAATTGACTGGGAGTATCCAGATCTGGATTACGATACTCAGTTCATAACAGCTGCTTCAATTTGCTACGGCTACAAGTGAGGCAACTGGGCTTTCTTAAGAAGATTTATTCCCTCTTAACATTTACGACATTCAGTAAATTTAGACTTCACTGTAAAGCCCTATTTACAGTGTTGGTTAACGGCTTGTAACAGCTTTTCCCCGCTTATATGAATTATATTAATTCTTTACCTTTCCAACATGACATTGCACATCAGCTCCAGTTGCAGTCGTCCCTTGTGGTCCTAGACACACGTAAAGGCAATAATTGGAAAATCTGAAGACTGAAGACTTACTAAAGACTCTGAGGGATACAGAAAAAGCACACCTGAACGAATAACCTGAACGAATACATCTAAAATATAACGAATGACGCACACTGTCACAAACCTTTAGTTGTCAAACAGCAGAGATAGAAGCTTCATTCTTTATGAAAAGGTATATTTTAACGTCAGAATCAGTCTAAATCAGAGTCAGAGTATTGGCTTTATATTATGGGATGTACTGTATATTAACCACTCATTTTCATCATATCTAGATTTATGGGGTGGAATTATTTGTCTCATAAAATGTACAACAAAAAACAGCATTATTTATTTATTTACTTATTGCAGAAAGAAAATAAACCCAACTAAAACTGCAAAAAAATACGCAATGATCATATAGTTTTTACATGTGGATATCGTGGACGGTTTTTCGTTTCTTTCCATCCAAGCCGCACACAAACATGGCACAGGTTTTACGCCAGATGCCCTTCCTGACACAACCCTCCCAATTTTCTAGCAGGGCTCGAAGCTGGATCATCAGATCTCCAAATTAACAACCTATTTTGTATTATGGCAAGAAAAAAACGCTAAGTAAAGAAAACCGAGCGGCCACCATTACTTTAAGAAATGAGGGTCAGTCAGTCCGAAAAATTGGGAAAACTTTGAAAGTGTCCCCAAGTGCGGTCACATCAAGCGCTACAAAGAAACTGGTTCACATGCGGAACCGCATGTATACTATATATATATATATATATATATATATATATATATATATATATATATATATATATATATAATTAAACTTTCATCTCCCGAAGACATACCTGAAATTCTGATTTATAGAGACTAAATTGTACCACATTCGCATGAATTAAATCTACAGTACAGTACCTTGCAAATGTTACAACTGGATTCACAAATGTTATGTTAATTTCTCAGTATGATGTCACTGCATTGTAAAAAAGTGAAACTTGCTCACTACTTAATGAAAAATAAAAAAAAGAACACTGTTACAATTATTACAGAACATTTCAAGTGTTTATTATTCAGTGAAATCTACTTAATCCATATAAAGTTTTAGATTTTTAGAAATAAATAGTATACTATATTTTTAAACTCCACCCATTCCCTGTGTTTTTTTTTTTGTTTGTTTGTTTGTTTTTGTTAATGATATCATTCACTACAGAATGTTTCGATACGCTGATCAGTCCTAGACCTCTTTGTGCTGAGGATTCAAACTTCCAACCCTGAAGCCGTGAGACAACAATGGTAACGACTAAACCAGCGTGTCACCTCTGAAAGGGTTTCAGCTCTGTTTGGCGCCATTTTCTTTAATGCAGCCAGCAGACAAAGAAAAAGAAAAAAAAAAAAAGTTAAATGATTGCATAACACCAGTTTAAAAATCATGCTATGTCTGCATTAAATGTGGTGAGATGGTGCAAATCAGACAACAAATGCTTAAGTAAAATTACTTTAAAATCAAGAAATAAAAACTTGACAAAGAGCAGTGCAATCGGGGAGGAAGTGAGCCAAAAATTCAGATTATGTCAGCAAATGTGAGGTGAGGCACTGCTCAAATAAAATAATCGGATTTCACATCTTTCCATCTTGTGAAGGAAAAGTTACAGAAAAATTATGATTCATGATAAACTCTGTGAATATTGAGCAATATTTTTATATAAGAAAAAAAAAAAATCTCTTGATTTGATCAATTCCAGGGGCGTTCGAGTCAAACCGATCCTGGTGGAGGTGACTCTGAGCTCGATGCAGTTGTTCCTGTGAACATTCCGCGAGTGGAACACCTGATCCTTGAAAATCAACTGATATCTGCATCTGTGTCGGAACCTTCCGTTGTGATGTTGTACAACAATTGGATACTGTACGTGCACTGGGCTGCAAAATTTTACAGTAGACTTTTGGGAGCAAACACTCTTGTTTTGGCTCCACAAGGACCATCAGACTTTACAGTATTTTATTTTTTGGAAAAATCTGTCTGGGGTTATCGATCGCGCACTATGCAAACAATCTTGAAACAGGGTTTTAAACATAGAAATGAACCTTTGCATGTTTTTCCAATAAAACGGATGAGATGCGTGAGCGAGTTATGGCTCCAGCTATCCATAGATTTCTGTAAAATGTGCTGTGTTTTTCCTCAGCTTTATGAATTAAAACAAATTTAGAGTCAGTATGAAAAAAAAAAACATCTCGAACAAAATGTCATGTTTTTCTAATTATTGTTTAATTATTGCTTAATTTCCTACACGTACTGTTGCACAAATATTCCAGGAAGATGACAAACAGAGTTCTGACGCCTGACTAAATCTGGGTTGATCCGAAAGAAAACTTGCTCATATGATTAGAATATTTTTGCATGATCACACTGTTTGATGCTGAAGCTCAGAAGGTGTAGCAGTGCGACACTGGGGTTTATTCTGGCTCATGATTTCCATCAGGAGGAGAAAATGAAACTGCTGTCAAAGACCCGGTGGAACGAATGCAAAAGAAAAAAGAAAACATCCGAGCCTGAAAAGCACAAACACAGACACCCACATTCCCACTCGCTTGGAGTTTACGCGATCAGAGCTCTGATCGTGTTCCGCAGCTGCATGTTATCCTCAGTAATCTTAACGCCGCTGAACTAATTTACTCTCACCGCTGACGATAATGATGTCGCCAGCGTGCACGCTTATTTTCTGTACAAAACTTCAACGGTGTTACAGGAAGTCATCAAATTGATGTACTTTTCCTTTGTTTGCTTCTTCGTTCTCCTTTGCAGCGATGTTTTGTGTCCTTATTTTAGCTCTTAATTCAATTCAATTCAATTCAATTTTATTTATATAGCGCTTTTAACAATTGACATTGTCGCAAAGCAGCTTTACACAATAAAAAGAAGTAAGTTTTTATGCAATGTGTATGAATCAAAAAGATAAGATTGTCCCTGATGAGCAAGCCGAGGGCGACGGTGGCAAGGAAAAACTCCCTGAGATGGTAATAGGAAGAAACCTTGAGAGGAACCAGACTCAACAGGGAACCCATCCTCATCTGGGTGATAACGATAGCAGAGAATGATCAGCATAATAATGTGTACTGGAAGTTCAGGGTAACATAAGATGTGTTAAAATTTAAATTAAAAAGAGTCCAGTTTGTTCCTGGAGGCTCGGGTAGACTGTAGGAGATTCCAGTCCTGAGCTATCGAACAACTGAAGTCACAGGTCCCCAGAGCATCAATCGATGATAGGACAGTCTTCATGGAAACCATCCCAGCCACCAAGCGCATCCAGGCAGACCACACGGGGCATCCATGTGACGGGATCTCCAACCAGAAGCAGGACTCCAGGACGGGTTAGACGGCTTCAGAGGGTAGAGGGGTCTGGATCACTGGCAACTCAGGAGCGAACATGTATAGCTCGACAGAGAGACAGAGAGAGGGAAAGGAGAGAGGGAGAGAGAGAGAGAGCAGAAAGGAGAGAACAGAAAATAAGGAGAGATGGCAGTTAGGTCTGGTCACAGTCAACATGTATAAGGTGAATGTATATTAGCAAAGTGCTAGGGATCTGCAGGACTAACTATAACAGCATAACCAAAAGGGAGAGCCAGAAGGAAACACAAACATGAGGGGGCTCCTGATGGGGCAACCAGATTCCACCACCGTCACAACAAACCTGAGTACAAATATATGGGAGGGACAGCATCTAAACATACCAAATCAGAATACCACGCCCATGAGTCCTGATCTGCCCTTTACCCAAGGTTAACGAGATATTTACAAAAATGCTTGGCTAAATAAATAAGTTTTAGCCTAGACTTAAACACTGAGACTGTGTCTGAGTCCCGAACATTAATAGGAAGACTATTCCATAACTTTGGGGCTTTGTAAGAAAAAGCTCTGCCCCCTGCTGTAGTTTTAATAATACGTGGTACTGACAGGCAGCCTGCATCCTTTGATCGGAGTAGGCGTGGCGGATCGTAAGACACTAACAGTTCACTCAAATACTGTGGCGCGAGACCATTTAGTGCTTTAAATGTCAAAAGTAGTATCTTGAAATCGATGCGAAATTTCACAGGGAGCCAATGCAGTGTAGATAAGATAGGGGTGATGTGCTCGTATCTTCTGGTTCTAGTGAGGACTCTCGCTGCTGCATTCTG
>QNUK01002616.1:0-11087 GCA_013621035.1 Clarias magur
CTGACTGACTGTGACCCTGACTGACTGTGAACCTGACTGACTGTGACCCCTGACTGTGACCCTGACTGACTGTGACCCTGACTGACTGTGAACCTGACTGACTGTGACCCCTGACTGTGACCCTGACTGACTGTGACCCTGACTGTGACCCTGACTGACTGTGACCCTGACTGTGACCCCTGACTGACTGTGACCCCTGACCGACTGTGACCCCTGACCGACTGTGACCCCTGACCGACTGTGACCCCTGACTGACTGTGACCTCTGACTGATTCTGAGGTAGAGGACTGTAGAACGGTTCTGTATCGGGTATTTAATCTCCGTTTGGTTTAATTCGCCAGCGAGACACAAAGCAGTCGGATTTTAACTTTTCGTCCTGCAGCGTCATGAAGAAACAACAACAGCACAAAGGTCAGAGACAGAGCGCACACACACACACACACACACACACACACACACACACACACACACGTCCGGTGTTTATAGACCGTCATGTAATGACTCTAATCACCAGCACTGGAACTAAACTAAACTCACTCCTGCATTTCGTTATGAATGTTTTTGTCTGGATTATAGAAAATTCTTTAAGAACAAAACCTTTTAAAAATTCCCTCCGAGGATATTCCAATGTTTAAAATCCTAAATGTGTATATATATTTTTTATTATTAATGACCTAAGAGATAAAAACGTGATCATTTGTAATATTCCTGCACATACGGTCCGTGTCCGGGGTCTGTGTGTGTGTCTGTGTGTGTGTGTGTGTGTGTGTGTGTGTCAAGTCAAGTCGGCTCTTATTGTCATTCCAACCATATACAGTTAGTACACAGTGAAAGGAAACAACGTTCCTCCAGGACCAGGTGCTACATACAGGCAACAACAGACATTTTTACATTTTTAAGTTAATCTAAAAGAAGAACGATCAAATATCTATACAGAAATACACAACAGACAAAGTGCACGTGCAAATAGTGCAAACAAGACGCACATGACAGACACAACAATGTGAGACATAACAGAACTTTTTGATGAAGTATGAGTTGAGGTCGTGGGAAGAGCCGCAGTAAACAGTTTACATTGTGACAAGAATCTCGTGTGCAAATAGCAGAGAAATAAATATTGTGCAAAACATTGTGAGGAGCAGCACAGGTGGGTCCTGTGCAGTGTAACAACACCCATGTGACCACTTCAGCACTTCACACGGGTTAAGTATTATCCAGATATGGAAACACCTCTCTCTCTCTCACACACACACACACACACACACTCGGGTAGTAAACATTAATGCTGGCAGAACGCTTGGTGCCATCCGTCATACTTCCAGAAACATCCAGGAAATAAACACATTAAACGCTGGTGTAAACTCGAGCAGGACCAAACTGCCAGCCGACACGACACACGGCACTTTCTGCCTGTTAGAGTTTATTTAAACCCATCAACAGTGAAGTGGATTTACAAACAGATGTAGAGTTCAGTAGATAAGCGCAATAGCTGTGTATCCGTTTATAGGATTAACGAGTCGCAGCCTGGCAGCGTTGTGTTCCACTGCAGCACTGCACATTTATAGCGCTACGGTCATGATGCTTCATATTAACTCATCACACAGAACCCGTCAAAAGTCTGGACACAACTTCAAATCTTATTCTCTCCATTCTAGATCAATACTGGATTGTTTCAAAAACCATGAAATAAAACAAATGGCGCTGGGTGATTAATTACCTGCAGTAACAGTCAGGTGTTACTTTAAGACATGAAGGTCAGAAGGTTCTGGAACGGTTTCTCACAGGAACAGCATTGCGTTTGTAAACCCCATCGAGCTCCATGATGAAACTGTCTCTCATGAAGACCTTCGCAGGAAAGCGAGACCAAAACTTACTGCTGCAGAGGAGACGTTCATTTAGAGTCACCAGCCTCAGAAATCACCAATGAACCTCAAGCAGCACCTCAGATTAGAGCCGTTATGAAGCTTCACAGAGCAGAAGGAGCAGATCTACATCTCAATATCAACTGCTCAGAGGAGATGATTGTGCGTTTTAGAGAAACGCCTTCAGTGTTGTGTTACAGTGTAGAGAGAAAGAAACATCAGGAACGAGCGTGGGGTTAGAGGGGTGTACAAACTTTTGACTGGGAGTGTATGTGTGATGATAATGGAGCATGCAGTCAGTCACTCTAGAGAAAACACACACACACACACACACACGTCTACAGCGTCTCGTGGTGTGATTTTGCTGACATCTCGTCAGGTGACGTCGCGCGTGTGAGCGAGACCACACGAGGAGAGCAGAGTGTGTGTGTATCTGCTCAATCAGTGCTCTCACAACCCCGAGCCGCGCTCGCACTCTAAACCAGCAGCTCACACTCGTCTCAGGCGTGAGAGTTCCACAGACGCCATGACCAGTCGCCCCTCAGATCTTATCAGGCGTCGAATCTCTCTGTATAACGCAACAGTCAGCCCACTTCTGATCACAGCTCGAATCCTATTACTAAATTCTGCTCTTTGCTAACTGCACACGTTGGTGAGACGGTAGTATGCGTCCCTGAGCTGTAACCCGGGACAGGGGGGACGTCCTCACACTCACACTGTGGGACGCTGGACGGCTCAGTTTAGGTGGCCTTCTGCTTGTGATGTCTCTGGATCACCAGAATGGTAACGTCTGGAACGGGAAGTGTATCCCAGAAGACCACCCACACACACACACACACACACACACACACACACACACACTAGAGGAAGTGTTTCCCTGGAGAACACACACTCCTACAGAACTGTACACAAGTATGAAGACGTTATTAAAGGAAATCGTTTGCACTTTACTGCGATTAGCGCCGGAGCGCCGCGTCTCTCCACTCTGACAGGAGAGTTTCTTTCGTTTCTGTAAGAGATACCGGAGAGAAGCGCTTTCACCCAAACAAGATTTATCAGCTGGAGATAAACGACACTAAAGCGGCAGCAAACTCAAATATTATGCTGAAGTGACGGAGTGCAGCTGCGGGGGACGGCCGCGCCAACCGGCCCGATCCGCCGAGGAGCTGATGCAGTTCCTCTTCGAGCGCCTCGTCATCTTAATCACCTTCACTCCGGGGTCACCACGAAGAGCTGCTCTCGATAAGTGTCCTTTAAAATAAATATTATACTCCTCATAAAGGAAGTTACTTTTTCAAAAGCCTTTTCCCCGTCTCTCTCCTCCGTGCCGCGTCTTTCCTCCCTGAGGAAGAAAAATCTAATTAAAGTGAGGAGACACATCAGTTATCAAAGAGGCCCTCGCCTTTACAATAACCACACACACACACACACACACACACACACACTAGAGCAGGAGTGCCTCCTATATGAGGTGTTACCTTTTATGGACTCCTGCAGGACGTGTAGACTGTGTGTAGGACTGGAGGACGTCTCCGCAGGGTCAGACGTCTCCACCCTCGGCTCGACCTGAGACACGTTTTAACTTCATCGCTACTTTCCACATAGCTAATGGTGATTACGTACTGACTACATTGTATCTAGTAAAAGTTTGACATGTTTGTAGCCATAGCTAACTTAAAGGTATACCAGTGCTTACGTCATTAACCTCGCTGGAAGTTCGCAGGGAGCTAGCACATGCTAACTGTTAGCTACATTTCTGTATAAATATTACAAATATTGACCACCTGACACACATGCTAGTGTGTGCTGGAACATGTTTCGCTCGATAAAGTTATATTCAAGTTCTCAGATTTCAGTTTTTTAACCTAGAAATATTTCAAATCAGTTATTTAAGCCAACGGTTTCTGATGTTTCTCAGATGTCATAAACTTTACCAGGTTCATTCGTCGTTGCTCTAAGTAAGGGTGTAATGACTAACATTTTTCTGTATCTACCTATCTACAGTTATGTGTGAAAGTTAGTACCCCCTCTTTTAATTCTATGAAGTAACAATATGTGATTCAATAGCATGTCGCTGCACATTTAGCAGAAATAACTTAAAGGACTGGTTTCCTGTATGACATCAGTTTCTTCATTGTTCGTTTTGTTCCGTTCGTCTTTACAACATTGCTTCAGTTCACTGAGGTTTTTGGGCATTCGTTCATGCACAGCTTCCTTAAGATCCTACTGCAGTATTTCAGCTGGTTTGAGGTTTGGACTTTGACTCCAACACCTTCCACAATCCTGGTGTGCTTCAGATCATTGTCCTGTTGCAATTTCAACCAAGCTTTAGTTATCAGACAGACAGCCTCACATTCGTCTCTGGAATACTCTGGTATACAAAACCCAAAATTCTCACCCCGACACCAGCGTGCCTGACAGCGGGTAGGAGGGGTTTCTGCTGAAAGACTGTATGTTGGTTTCCCCAAACATGTCGCTAAGCTTTAAGGCCCAACAACTCCACTTTGGTTTAATCTGTCCAAAGCACGTTGCTCCAGAAGTCTTGTGGTTTGTTCAGGTGAAGTTTTGTGAACCTCAGTTGTGCTTCTGTGTTCTTTTCAGACAGAAGAGACTTTCACCCAGCAACCTTTCATTACAAACTGTACTCATTATGTGCACTTGTCATTTCTGTTCAGTTTGAACACAAAACCAAACAATGATGAAAACGTCTTTCTCCTGATCACCCCCACGGCATCTCCTAGTGATGTCAGAGTGTCAGAGTGCGTGTTCAGAGCAGCGTATACAGTATATATATATATATATATATATATATATATATATATATATATATATATATATAATAAAATAATAGCAAATTAAAGAGTTAAATTTTAAATTTGGTACTATAGGACAAGTGTGTGTGTGTGTGTGTGTGTGTGTGTGTGTGTGTGTCATCAGTCTTTGAGTCACAGTGATACAGTCTGTGTGTCACCACATGTCTCTCCTGATATATTTGCCGTCTCAAACGTTATTTTCCAAGCGCAGACTTAAGATTTTAATTTCAGAGAGGCGTGCGGTTTAGTTTCTGATGACTGCTGTGTGTGTGTGTGTTTTGAATGACCTTACTGTCTCAAGATGATAATAAAGGGCCTTCACAAATATAAGTTTACAGAGCACCTGTACAGCTGTGTGATTTGTTATTACATGCTGTGTGTGTGTGTGTGTGTGTGTGTGTGTGTGTGTGTGTGTGTGTGTGTGTGTGTGTGTGTGTGTGTGTGTGTGTGTGTGTGTTGAAAAAATTTTGGACAATTTGCTCAAATGAGGAAGCAACAGAAGTGTCACAAGTGATGTGTACACCTATATTTATCTCTCTCTCTCTCTCTCTCTCTCACACACACACACACACACACACACACACACACACACACACACACACACTTGTCACTTTGCTTGGCTCTGAAGTTCAAAGATCATTCAGAGATTGGAGTGAGTGTGTGGCGGGAGCCGCTGGTGTGTGTGTTTAAAATCTGAGGGAGTGTTGCTGGTTCACACAGAAACGTGAGTGAGTAACAACGAGTCTGTTAATCTGAGTGTGTGACTTTACGTCTGTTAATCTGAGTGTGTGACTTTATGTCTGTTAATCTGAGTGTGTGACTTTATGTCTGTTAATCTGAGTGTGTGACTTTAAGTCTGTTAATCTGAGTGTGTGACTTTATGTCTGTTAATCTGAGTGTGTGACTTTAAGTCTGTGACTTTAAGTCTGTTAATCTGAGTGTGTGACTTTACGTCTGTTAATCTGAGTGTGTGACTTTACGTCTGTTAATCTGAGTGTGTGACTTTATGTCTGTTAATCTGAGTGTGTGACTTTAAGTCTGTGACTTTATGTCTGTTAATCTGAGTGTGTGACTTTACGTCTGTTAATCTGAGTGTGTGACTTTATGTCTGTTAATCTGAGTGTGTGACTTTATGTCTGTTAATCTGAGTGTGTGACTTTAAGTCTGTTAATCTGAGTGTGTGACTTTATGTCTGTTAATCTGAGTGTGTGACTTTAAGTCTGTTAATCTGAGTGTGTGACTTTACGTCTGTTAATCTGAGTGTGTGACTTTACGTCTGTTAATCTGAGTGTGTGACTTTACGTCTGTTAATCTGAGTGTGTGACTTTAAGTCTGTGACTTTAAGTCTGTTAATCTGAGTGTGTGACTTTACGTCTGTTAATCTGAGTGTGTGACTTTACGTCTGTTAATCTGAGTGTGTGACTTTACGTCTGTTAATCTGAGTGTGTGACTTTATGTCTGTTAATCTGAGTGTGTGACTTTACGTCTGTTAATCTGAGTGTGTGACTTTATGTCTGTTAATCTGAGTGTGTGACTTTATGTCTGTTAATCTGAGTGTGTGACTTTATGTCTTGTTAATCTGAGTGTGTGACTTTTGTCTGTTAACTGAGTGTGCTGACTTTATGTCTGTTAATCTGAGTGTGTGACTTTAGCGTCTGTTAATCTGAGTGTGTGACTTTTCTCCTGTTAATTCTGCTGAAGGTGTGAACTTTACGTCTGTTAATCTGAGGTGTGACTTTAAGTCTGTGACTTTAATGTCTGTTAATCTGAGTGTGTGACTTTACGTCTGTTAATCTGAGTGTGTGACTTTATGTCTGTTAATCTGAGTGTGTGACTTTATGTCTGTTAATCTGAGTGTGTGACTTTAAGTCTGTTAATCTGAGTGTGTGACTTTATGTCTGTTAATCTGAGTGTGTGACTTTATGTCTGTTAATCTGAGTGTGTGACTTTATGTCTGTTAATCTGAGTGTGTGACTTTAAGTCTGTTAATCTGAGTGTGTGACTTTATGTCTGTTAATCTGAGTGTGTGACTTTAAGTCTGTTAATCTGAGTGTGTGACTTTACGTCTGTTAATCTGAGTGTGTGACTTTACGTCTGTGACTTTATGCTGTTAAATCTGAGTGTTGACTTTACGTTCTGTTATCTGAGTGGTGACTTTAATGCTCTGTAATCTGAGTGGTGTGACTTTATGTCTGGTTAAATCTGAGTGTGTGACTTTAATCTGTTAATCTGAAGTGTGTGACTTTACGTCTGTTAATCTGAGTGTGTGACTTTACGTCTGTTAATCTGAGTGTGTGACTTTACGTCTGTTAATCTGAGTGTGTGACTTTAAGTCTGTGACTTTAAGTCTGTTAATCTGAGTGTGTGACTTTACGTCTGTTAATCTGAGTGTGTGACTTTACGTCTGTTAATCTGAGTGTGTGACTTTACGTCTGTTAATCTGAGTGTGTGACTTTATGTCTGTTAATCTGAGTGTGTGACTTTATGTCTGTTAATCTGAGTGTGTGACTTTAAGTCTGTTAATCTGAGTGTGTGACTTTATGTCTGTTAATCTGAGTGTGTACTTTACGTCTGTTTAATCTGAGTGTGCTGACTTTATGTTGTTATTGAGTGTGTGACTTTAAGTCTGTGACTTTAAGTCTGTTAATCTGAGTGTGTGACTTTACGTCTGTTAATCTGAGTGTGTGACTTTACGTCTGTTAATCTGAGTGTGTGTCTTTACGTCTGTTAATCTGAGTGTGTGACTTTATGTCTGTTAATCTGAGTGTGTGACTTTACGTCTGTTAATATGAGTGTGTGACTTTATGTCTGTTAATCTGAGTGTGTGACTTTATGTCTGTTAATCTGAGTGTGTGACTTTATGTCTGTTAATCTGAGTGTGTGACTTTATGTCTGTTAATCTGAGTGTGTGACTTTAAGTCTGTGACTTTAAGTCTGTTAATCTGAGTGTGTGACTTTACGTCTGTTAATCTGAGTGTGTGACTTTACGTCTGTTAATCTGAGTGTGTGACTTTACGTCTGTTAATCTGAGTGTGTGACTCTGGGTGCTCTAGTGTGTCTGTGCTGGTGTGTGTTAAATGTTGTGTGTTAATATGATTTGTTAATTTGAATGTTTCTCTCTGTCTTAAAGTTTGTGTTTGTGTGTGTTAACATGAGTGTGTTACTGTGTCTTTGTTACTGCGTGTTTAAATCTGTGTGTTAATGTATCTGTACTAATGTGACCAGCCAGCACACTGCTGAAGGGCCAATGCTGGCAATGTCATTTTGTCCAAGATGAAGGTTGTCCCAATATTGGTTGTAGATAATTACAAGTTTGGCCCAATGTTGGTTCAGTAGATAATGAGGTTGGAAATGGGAAATGAAATCATATTGCTTTAGCTTTGTGCAGCAGGCTCTCCCAATGACGCCATCACATCAGGAGCTCATATGAGGGTCGGTTACTTATCTAGTACATTATATCTCCAAAAAATGACTTCATTAATTTTATTTGTGATAAAAATCATTACAAACTAACAAAATATGTGTAACCATTACGATGATAAACTACAAAATTAACAGCTAGTACAAACACTTTAGCAAGATGGATGAAAATAAATGCATATAAACAAAGCGCCCGTTGCCTCAGACAGTGTTTTATTTCAGATAGCTCTGCATCTTCCTCATCATCATCATCATCATTCACCTCGGTACTTTCACCATCAGCTGGGTCACTGTACAAGCACAAGCTCATCATCATCATCTTCATCATCAACATTACAGCATCTTTGGAGAACTGTGACTCTAGTCTGTGTAAATACATCCATAATTTGAGCATTGTACTTTAAAATGTTCCTTTTCAACCAGCAAAATAATGAAAAAATAAACTAACATTTTTCACATTTGGCTCAACTCAGTTCAACAACACTCTCAGTATTACAGCACACACATTTTTCTCCGTACAAAATAAAGTAAACACAGCAATTCAAACAGTAAATAACCTAGCAGAATTGTCAAATTATATGTTTCACATGCCGACTACTTTAGTACAGACTGTATATTCGACAACCACATAAACATACAAAAATGCAGCCCTAAAACAAAACAATATGACTGTATATTAGACCTTTAACGTTTCTGGTGCGTACTATGGCAGTAACCACTATGGTGCTATATTCACATGTGCCATGTCGATTAGCCTAGCATAATAGTGCATAGCTACACATATTTCTCACCACATTACAGCAAAACTACTAACTGCACGCTTTTCATCTTCATGTTTTCATGATTCTCAACACTCTTATGTCTTACTCAAGGGTATTTACATCTGATTTGGAGGAATATTAACCCACCTGTAGTTAGGAGCAAAGAGGCACAAAACTTTAGCTTGTGTTTAACCTGGCTACAGGATTCAATCAGCAGCACCTGCTTTTAGGTTCCTCCAGCAAAAAGTTCAAAGCACAACGAATTTAACATTTATAATTTTAGAAAACTTGAGAAAAATTTTAACAGTCTTATTTGAACTGTTACACCTTATGAACTGTACCACAATGAACTTTATTGTTTTAGCAGTCTTAACTGCATATTATTTATTTTATGTACATCAATGTTTTACATTTTACACCTGCATCTGTCATTTAGCCATAAATAACAACAGAGAAAACAGAAATTGATAACAACGCATTATCATTATTTAGTTGACACCATAGTGAATCATTATTTAGTTAATTTATGATATTAGGACATACAGGGGGTTGGACAATGAAACTGGAACGCCTGGTTTTAGACCACAATAATTCATTAGTATGGTTCAGGGCCTCCTTGTACAGCATCAGTTCATCTTGGGAATGACAGATACGAGTCCTGCTCGGTGTCCAGAGGGATTTTGAGCCGTTCTTCTTACAGAATCGTGTTCAGGTCACTACGTGATGCTGGTGGAGGAAAACATTTCCTGACTCATTTATCCAAAACACCTCAAAGTGTCTCATTAATATTTAGATCTGGTGAGTGTGAGGCCCTGGGAGATGTTCAACTTCACTTTCATGTTCATCAAACCACTCTGTCACCAGTCTCGCTGTGTGTATTGGTGTATTATCATCCTGATACACGGCACCACCTTCAGGATACGATGTTTGAACCATCGGGTGCACGTGGTCCTCCAGAATGATTCTGTAGTCCTCTGCAGTGACGTGTCCATCTAGCACAAGTATTGGGCCTCGGGAATGTCATGATGTCGCAGCCCAAACCATCACTGATCTACCCGCATGCTTCACTCTGGGCATGAAACAGTCTGGGTGGTACAGTCGCTTCTCTGGGGCGTCTCCACACCGTGGAACAATACATATGTACATCGACCCTGTGGAGCTCCAGATGAAGAGCTTTGGTGGAAACAGGAGAGTTGAGGTGCACATTTAATTCTGCAGTGAGTTGGGCAGCTGTGGGTTTATGTTTTTTCGATACAATGCGGGTTAGAGTTAGGGTTAGAGTTAGAGTTAGAGTTAACCCTAAATTTTTACCAAAATAGTGATATCTGGGTGTGTATAAAGCCATGTGTTTTAATATCTAAATGAATTATGGGTGCTTTAAATTATGTTTTACAAGATGTATGTTAATGTGTGTATGTTAATGTGTGTATGTTAATGTGTGTATGTTAATGTGTGTATGTTAATGTGTGTGTGCATTAGAAGATGTGTTCCACAAATTCAGGATGTTGCAGTAGAATCCGCTCCTGCCCCAAACCACAAGGCTTCCTCGCCTCCGTCATCACTAAAGGTGCGTGGGTGTTTTCTGTGTGTGTGTGTGTGTGTGTGTGTGTGTGCGTGTGTGTGTGTGTGTGTACGTGTGTGTGTGTGTGTATGACAGTGTTTACAGGCTGTTATTGAGCTGAAGGTTAACATTAAACCCTAAAAACAAAGTGTGAGATCACCTCATTAAAACAGACACACACACACACACACACACACACACACACACACACACACACACACACACACACACAGTGATAGTCAGTACATCCGTTCTCTCTGACAGAGTGAGAGATCACAATGCTGAGTGCAGAAGAAAATAAATTATCAGTACATCTGTCTCTCTCTTAATCTGTCTATCTTTTGAAGTCTTCTGAAGCTCCCTGTGTGTGTGTGTGTGTGTGTGTGTGTGTGTAGGGCTGCTGGCACTGCTGCTGCTCGGTGTGTGTTGGGCGGTGTTGGTGAACGAGTGTGAGCCAGGACACAATATATTCGGTTTAGTGATTCTGTTCCTGAGTGCGGTGTGTGGAGGGAAACTGGTGGGGGCAATTAGTCTCCCGAACCTGCCCCCTATACCACCACTGCTGGGTAACACACACACACACTCACACACACACACACACACACACACACACACACACACACACACACACACACACACACACACACACACACACACACACACACACACA
>QNUK01002617.1:0-11085 GCA_013621035.1 Clarias magur
CACACCAGCTTAGGACATCCAACATCACTAGCATCACCTTTTCCGGGCCAGAATATCCCATTGTCGATATCTGTTATTAACCTCAGGGTTAAAATGGACTCTCATTTGCCTCCAAAAGCTGCAATATAATAAAAACTGCGCTGCTAGGATCCTGATGCGAGCACATAAATATGATCATATTATGCACATCCTTAAATCTCTTCATTGGCTGCCTGTTTCATTCAGAATTGAATACAAGGTTGCTCTTCTTACCCACCAGTGCAACTGTGGGGATGCCCCTCCCTATCTCAAAGAACTTATCACTTCATATACATTTTCATGAAACCTCCGCTCTGTCTCAGGTCCTCTTCTGAAACCTCCGAAGACCAAGCTTCATACCATGGGAGATCGGGCTTTTTGCTCGGCGGCACCTGGACTGTGGAATGCTCTCCCTGAGTATCTGAGGATGCCACAGACTGTTGATGATTTTAAATCTGGTCTTAAAACGTACCTTTTTATTAGAGCTTTTGAGTAGAAATAATTTGCAGCACTTTGAGATTTGCCTCAAATATAAAGTGCATTATAAATAAAATGTACAGATCTCGCCATTAAGAACGCACGTTTCTTGAAAGGGGATCTCGCGCGCTTCTGCGGCAGCTCGCGGGAAGCTGTGAAAATGCCGTTCATTGCCTGTAGGGGGCAGTCGTGTTTCAATCTGACGTATTGTGTGTCTACTGAAGCCAAAAATGTGTTCTCTCTCTTAGGTGCCCATTGACATGAAGCGACAGGGCTCATAAACGTGTCAAGCTTAAACTTTAAATACTGATATGTATTTATTCTTCATTTTCTTCTCTCCTGCAATGATGATACTTCTTAGACTGCGCTTTCTCCATTCAGTATTATTATCATTAGGAGTAGTAGTGAAAAGTACTGCTGATTAACTATCTCTGCAGTAGTTAAAACAGCGGATTAATTTCATTTGCGGTATTTCTAACAGGCAATCTACTAAATAATAATAAATAGATAAAATTACCCAGCACTTTAACATTTAACCCAGCAGTTTTAGTGTGTAACATAAACATATTCCATTTGTAAAATAGCATAGGTGAGATTATAGGTTGTGTATAGTGATTAAAAACAATACAACAAAGCTTATGGTAAATAAATTCTCAGACTCTTCCACTGCAGGTATTAAAAAACAGTAACAATGTCAATTTTAGAATCCGTAGAAGCTCAGTGGTCCGGACAAAACCTCTCGCGGAGGAGCCTTTCCCTGAATTCGCCATTTTCACGGGGGTGGGCATCTCGGTTAATTCATCCAGATGGACAGTACTGTACTGTACCTATTTACAGTACATGGAATTTTATGGGGTTGTCACTGACCGATTTACAGTACCCTGACAAAGAGCAATATAAGAATAGTGCCAGCTGGCACACCTTAGAAAATAATTCGGCATCTATTTAGAGTCTAAATATTTTTTTCAAACTTGTGCTACTGTTGTTTACTTACAATATTTGTTAATTATTATTTTTTTCTTTAAATGAGGCTTGGGCTCCGGGATGTTGAGCCTATTTATTAGTAGACGTAGACTAATCAGAGCTCTATCGCCCGTTCGAGTGTAATTCATAAATTATGTTTATAATAATGAAATGAGATCGTGCTTTAAAATTAATCTACAATTCATTTCAAACCCGCGGCTCACACTTTCACTTTACAAACGGCAGCGTTTTGATCAAAAGGTGATAAACGCATGCGATTTATCGATAACAATACTGCATTGATGGATGGATGTTGATGATAAATATTTAAAATGATAAATAAATAAATAGCTGTCCATCTTTTTTTGTGTTTATCTTTTCGGTTTATTATACACCTCTGCACCACTTATTATAATAAATAGTTTTAAATGTTAGTAAAGGTAGCAAGAGAGAGAGGGGGGGGAGGGGGTGGTATATATATATACACTGTATGCTGTAATTTGGTGATGTTCACCCATGGGTTAAACATAGGCAGCATTTAATAGCATTCACTAGTTATCAAGTTGATATACAGGTCAACCTGCATCAAATAGAATCTCTCCGAATAAGTAAGCATAATAATAAATAATGAATCATCATAGTGTCAGCCCATGGGTGAACATGACCAAATTACTGCATAAACACTGGAACATGAGGATTTAAGAATTTAATTAAACACGAATATCCTTAATGTGATAAAATATTAGATTTTTATTTAAAAGCCCAATATATATTTACACACGTGGACAAAATTGTTGGTACCCTTCGGTCAATGAAATAAAAACTCACAATGGTCACAGAAATAACTTTAATCTGACAAAAGTAATAATAAATAAGAATTCTATGAATGTTAACTAATGAAAGTCAGACATTGCTTTTCAACCATGCTTCAACGGAATTATAAAAAAAAATGAACTCATGGAACAGGCCTGGACAAAAATGATGGTACCCCTAACTTAATAGTTTGTTGCACAACCTTTTTGAGGCAACCACTGCAATCAAACGATTCCTGTAACTGTCAATGAGACTTCTGCACCTCTCTGCAGGTATTTTGGCCCACTCCTCATGAGCAAGCTGCTCCAGTTGTTTCCGGTTTGAAGGGTGCCTTTTCCAGACAGCATGTTTCAGCTCCTTCCAAAGATGCTCAATAGGATTGAGGTCAGGGCTCATAGGAGGCCACTTTAGAATAGTCCAATGTTTTCCTCTTAGCCATTCTTGGGTGTTTTTAGCTGTGTGTTTTGGGTCATTGTCCTGTTGCAAGACCCATGACGTGCGACTGAGACCCAGCTTTCTGACACTGGCCAGCACATTTCTCTCTAGAATCCCTTGATAGTCTTGAGATTTCATTTGTACCCTGCACAGATTCAAGACACCCTGTGCCAGATGCAGCAAAGCAGCCCCAGAACATAACCGAGCCTCCTCCATGTTGCACAGTAGGGACAGTGTTCTTTTCTTGATATGCTTCATTTTTCCGTCTGTAAACATAGAGCTGATGTGCCTTGGCAAAAAGTTCAATTTTTGTCTCATCTGTCCATAGGACATTCTCCCAGAAGCTTTGTGGCTTGTCAACATGTAGTTTGGCATATTCCAGTCTGGCTTTTTTATGATTTGTTTTCCACAATGGTGTCCTCCTTGGTCGTCTCCCATGTTGTCCACTTTGGCTCAAACAACGACGGATGGTGAGATCTGACACTGATGTTCCTTGAGCATGAAGTTCACCTTGGATCTCTTTAGAAGTTTTTCTGGGCTCTTTTGTTACCATTCAGATTATCCGTCTCTTTGATTTTCCTCGTGCGGCCACGTCCAGGGAGGTTGGCTACAGTCCCATGGATCTTAAATTTCTGAATAATATGTGCAACTGTAGTCACAGGAACATCTAGCTGCTTGGAAATGGTCTTATAGCCTTTACCTTTAACATGCTTGTCTATAATTTTCTTTCGAATCTCCTGAGACAACTCTTTCCTTTGCTTCCTCTGGTCCATGTTGAGTGTGGTACATACCATGTCACCAGACAACACAGTGACTACCTGGAGCCCTATATATAGGCCCACTGACTGATTACAAGATTGTAGACACCTGTGATGCTAATTAGTGGACACACCTTGAATTAACATGTCCCTTTGGTCACATTATTTCCACTATTTTCTAGGGGTACCATCATTTTTGTCCAGGCCTGTTCCATGAGTTTATTTTTTTAAATAATTCCGTTGAAGCATGGTTGAAAAGCAATGTCTGACTTTCATTGGTTAACATTCATAGAATTTTTATTTATTATTACTTTTGTCAGATTAAAGTTATTTCTGTGATCATTATGAGTTTTTCTTTCATCGACCGAAGGGTACCAACAATTTTGTCCACGTGTGTGTGTGCATGCATCAAGGTGCATGGCCGTCAACTCGCACGTTCTGTAATATTCCATTGTCATTCATATTGCTGCTGTTTTAGAGCCCTTTACTAAAGCATTCGCTAGTTATCAAGTTGATATACAGGTCAATCTGAATTACACTCAATGTATCAACTCCAACTATGAAGTCTGATTTCATTTGCTGGGGAAATAAAATTTCGGCAGAGACGTCCGCACTGTCTTGTTAATTCATCTAAAACCAACAGCGCACCCAGTTTGATAAATTCACACCTATCTTGAATGAAAGGTGAGAAGAGATTCAGCAGAATCTTCTGACACCGTGTTTGCGCTGAAGGACTATATTCAACAAGAATATAGAGAATAAGAATTGTATTTCTAATAAGATAATGAATGAAATAATAAAATTATATCGAATAAGAACTTTATCAAAACCAGACCAAATTTTTCATTCACCGCTGAAGTAGTTAAACATGCTTATACTGTAGATACGTAGGTTATATTTTAAAAGTACAATTGCAAGTAAATTACTGTCATGTCTCCTGGGTTAGAATCAGACGCAGATGCAGATTCCATGTTCACAAGAATTATCTTTTTATTTCTTTCTTCTTTTTTACACAAAAAACAGCACACAAAGTCCCGTGGCGCTCACTGTGTTCCTGAGCGGGGTTCCCAGACAGGGTCTGCAGGTGGGTAAACTTAAACAGTCTTGAACTATAGTAGAAGTAAAACAAAAAGGAAGCACTTGCAAGGTCCATGCGACTAGTGAGGGTTTTTCCCTCCTCCAAGGATCCCACACCTGCAGACAACGCTCAGTCCTGGGAGTGAGACGGGCAGAGTAGACAAAATGATTTAAACATAACACATAGACAGAGCCAGGTGAAGACAAACGGTGTGCACAACAGTGAACAGGCGAAGCCCTACGGGTTCGACTGGAATAAGTAGTCAGACACACAAGGGAATCACAGGTGTTCGTGTTTAGTGCTTAAGTGCTGGTAGTACATACATAGACATACATAGGATCAACTCAGTAATCCGGGGAACTTGATCTTATTCCCCTGATCTGTGGAGGTACAGATGTTACAATTACAAACTGCATGTAATGTAAAATATGAATAAAACAGTACTAGACACACATATATGATATGGGAGTATATACAATGAAAAAGCTATTTACACATGAGTGCTCAAATGTAAAGCAAACGCAATTATTAATTTATTGTGTATATTTAACTTCATTCAACCGCCCACTATTATTTTCTCTTCGAATTTAAAGATATACGCGTGTGTGCAAAAGTCGAAGTAAAACAAAGAATACAAAAGTGTATAATTTTTATTAAAAGTTAGCCTAAAACAATATTGTCTTCAATGCTGAAGCAAACATGATTTTGTTTTTGTTTTAGTCTTCTCGCTGAATACAACATGACTGCGCGCTCCGAGGTGAACACATGCAGACCCCCTGTTACTGTAATCCCTCTTCTCACCTTTCATTCACGATAGGTGTGAACTTATCAAGCCGGTTTCGCTGATGGGGGAATTGGCAGAATTGAGGGGTTTAAAAAGAATGAACAAGACCGAGCAGACGTCTCTGCCTAAAATATATTTCGCCAGCACATTGTACTGGAGCTCAGAACGTCTTCTTTCCTTGTTTTAATCTGTAATATTGTGAAATAATAAGTGAAATGTATTTCGCGTATATGCTTAAATATTCCTTTTTATTTAAAGGACATATGTATATGTTTGTGTCACGGTTACTGCTTGCCGGACGAAAGAGAGACATGATAGCAGAGGTGAAGTGAGCCAAAAGACTTTAATAATAACAGAAACAGGGAACAAACAGAACAGAACATGAACTTAAACCAGGATAAACTAAACATGGAGCTACACCGAACTAGACATTACAATAGACAGAGACCGACAGGCTAGGAGATAGACAAAGGCCAGGACAACACAGAGCCAGGAGAACATGGAGCCAGGAAGAACACAGAGAACTAGGAGAACACAGAGAACTAGGAGAACACAGAGAACAAGGAGAACACAAAGCTAGGAACACAGAGCCAGGAACATAGAACCAAGGAGAACATAGAACCAGGAAGAACACAGAACCAGGAAGAACATACCAGACAAACAGTAACCCTAGACGAACAGATGCAAGACAAGCACAACACAGAACTCAGGAACATTTATAATCACACTAATCAGCAAACTCAGTTCAGGTGAGTGCCACATCACCTGACTGAGGTGCATTCTGGGGATTAGAGTCCACAAAGAACACAAAGAAAACAGAAAAAACAAAGGAACTCTGGGCACTTTGTCGCCCTCTAGGTGTAATCCCTGACATTACCCCCCCCCAAAAGGCGCACCACCGGGGCGCCAAAGGAGGACCCGGACACCCTCCCCAAGGTCCCAGTACCGTCCTCCCTACAGCGAGGCTGCAAGGGATCTCCCCTTGGAGTGGAAAGGAGATTATTCCAAGTTTGGTGCCGAGGTCGGACGGCAGAGCGGTCACGGAATCCTTGAAGAGGGGCGATGGAGTCAAGAGCACGGCGTCCTGGAACCCGTGCGGAGGCAGGAGCACGGCGTCCTGGAACCCGTGCGGAGGCAGGAGCACGGCGCCCTGGAACCCGTGCGGAGGCAGGAGCACGGCGCCCTGGAACCCGTGCGGAGGCAGGAGCACGGCGCCCTGGAACCCGTGCGGAGGCAGGAGCACGGCGTCCTGGAACCCGTGCGGAGGCAGGAGCACGGCGTCCTGGAACCCGTGCGGAGGCAGGAGCACGGCGTCCACGAACCCGTGCGGAGGCAGGAGCACGGCGTCCACGAACCCGTGCGGAGGCAGGAGCACGGCGTCCACGAACCCGTGCAGAGGCAGGAGCACGGCGTCCACGAACCCGTGCGGAGGCAGGAGCATGGCGTCCTGGAACCCGTGCGGAGGCAGGAGCACGGCGTCCTGGAACCCGTGCGGAGGAAGAGGCGGCTCGTCGTCCTCGGCGGCGCATGACGGCGGCGGCGGAGGAAGAGGCGGCTCGTCGTCCTCGGCGGCGCATGACGGCGGCGGCGGAGGAGGAGGCGGCTCGTCGTCCTCGGCGGCGCATGACGGCGGCGGCGGAGGACGAGGCGGCTCGTCGTCCTCGGCGGCGCATGACGGCGGCGGCGGAGGAAGAGGCGGCTCGTCGTCCTCGGCGGCGCATGACGGCGGCGGCGGAGGAAGCTCGCTATCCACCTCGATACAGGACGGCAGCAGCGGAGGCAGCTCGCTGTCCATCTCGGGGAACCCTGGAGGGTCAGGGCCTCCACTGAGGCTGGCTGGAGGGTCAGGGCCTCCACTGAGGCTGGCTGGAGGCTCAGGGCCTCCACTGAGGCTGGCTGGAGGGTCAGGGCCTCCACTGAGGCTGGCTGGAGGGTCAGGGCCTCCACTGAGGCTGGCTGGAGGGTCAGGGCCTCCACTGAGGCTGGCTGGAGGGTCAGGGCCTCCACTGAGGCTGGCTGGAGACTGGGTGCTGGCCTTGACGTCAGCTGCCTCTGGGTTGGCCTCGGCCAGCTGTTCCTGCACCACTGCCCCCAGCTCCAGCAGGGTTTGCATTTGCCCCCGATCTCCCGTCGAGCGACAAATGTTTAACTGCTGGATGAGCAACCCGGCTAGTTGGTGGAGCCCCAGCCTCCGCTGTTGAAGCTCTACGTGATCTGCCCTTTGAACGCCAGCAGACACATGTTCGCCCTCTCCAGCTTCTTGCTGAGGTGCTCCACCGGCAGTCGCTCTGGCGCGCCCCCAGTTGTTCCGCCGGAGGGCAAGCCGACTCCCCTCAAATGTTGCTTGCCCTGGCGTCACTGTCATAGCCCCCGCCCAAAAAATTCCCAAGGGAGGCTCCTCTGCTATATTACTTTTTAGGTCTTGCATTCTGTCACGGTTACTGCTTGCCGGACGAAAGAGAGACATGATAGCAGAGGTGGAAGTGATCAAAGGATTTTAATGATAACAAAAACAGGGAAAAAACAGAACAGAACATGAACTTAAACCAGGATAAACTAAACATGGAGCTACACTGAACTAGACATTACAAACAGACTGAAAGACAGACAGGCTAGGAGACAGACAGACAGGCTAGGAGACAGACAGACAGGCTAGGAGACAGACAGACAGACTAGGAGATAGACAAACCAGGAGAACACTGAGAACAAGGAGAACACTGAGAACAAGGAGAACACTGAGAACAAGGAGAACACTGAGAACAAGGAGAACAAGGAGAACACAAAGCTAGGAAAAACACAGAACCAGAATGAACATACCAGACAAACAGTAACCCTAGACGAACAGATGCAAGACAAGGACAACACAGAACTCAGGAACATTTATAATCAGACTAATTAGCAAACTCAGTTCAGGTGAGTGCCACATCACCTGACTGAGGTGCATTCTGGGGATTAGAGTCCACAAAGAACACAAAGAAAACAGAAAAACACAAGGAACTCTCTGGGCGCTTTGTCGCCCTCTAGGGGTAATCCCTGACAGTTTGATCTGGATTATTGCGAGACACGATGACTTTCTGGCATTTTTATTGATAAATCGAACAGGTTTATCAGCCTTTTGATCAAAACGCTGCCTTTTGTAAAGTGAAAGTTTACGGATAAATCGGGGCTCACGCACGCCGATGAACAGCTTTATTTCAGTCATAAATTCACATAAAATCCACAGTCCAGCTATTATTGTTCTTGCTGGACACAAACACAAACGCAAGAAAACATTATGTTTATTATTATAAAAAGCCCGAAGCACTTTGTGTGAATATAAGAATATTTTCAAAAATATATAGATTTTTTGCTCAATGTCGACACATTTTTACGTTTTAACGAAGATATTTTGTCATATTCACGAATCAGGACATTCGCATAGTTAACACTAACTGAACAACAGGTCTTTACTTCGTAATACACCTGTCCTTAAAAAGGAATATTTAGGCAAATATGCTAAATATATTTCACTTAAATATTACATATTAAAAATAGAAAAGAAGATGTGCTGAGCTTCAGTTCATACAAAATGTCTAGGAAGGAAACTGTTGTCGTTATTTTACTAAATCTGAACTTATTCAGTAAAGATGTGAATTACACAAAGTATCTGTAACGACGCGGGTGGCGCGAGGGGCAGAGCCGCGTTTAAACTGTTCAGAACGGGCAGATCCACAGGCTGCTACCGCGCGGAGTTCTGAACAGCCACTTGTTCAGATACACGCGACTGCCAGACAGACTAACCAACAGTTCAGCGTGTGCGCTCAGTTTACTACTGGCACATCCCCCCGCACTCTCTCTCAAATAAATAAGGGCATAAGCCCCGAGAAGATACAAGTTTTTGCTTTAGTTTCCAGAGCCCGTCCGTTCTCGCATAGAGACGGCGGAGATCTGTTTATTTTGTGTTTTCAGTTTCCTTTTGTTTCCGTTTAAATTGTTAATTAATAATCTCAAATAATCTTAAATTTTAAATCCCTTCTTTTGTAATCCCTCTTCTCACCTTTCATTCACAATAGGTGTGAAAGTATCAAACCGGTTTCACTGATGGGGGAATTGGCAGAATTGAGGGGTTTAAAAAGAATGAACAAGACCGAGCAGATGTCTCTGCCTAAAATGTATTTCACCAGCAAACCATAAACATAAATAGAAACAAATAAAATGTTTAATGATATCAATTAAATCAGACCTTATAGTTGGATTTGATACTTTGAGTGTAATTCATACATTTACTGAATATATTCACATTTTGTAAAATAACGAAACCCGTTTCCTTCTTGGACCGCACGTCTACTTTCCGTGTTTTAGTCTGTAATATGTAAGTGAAATACATTTTGCGTATATGCTTAAATATTCCTTTTTATTTATGGTCTGGTGTCGTATGTTTGATCTGCATTATTGCAAGAGGTGATGACTTTCTGGGGGAGAACAGTATGTCTGCACCTTTTGTGAAGCGAAAGTACGAGCCGCGGGTTCACGCACGCAGCTTTATTTCAGTCATGAATCCACAATCACATTCCAGTTATTATTTCCAGCCATGGTCAGATAATGGATGAAATAATTATTCAATGCTGGACACAAACAGCAACAAATCCAGATGATTATTTTTATAAAAAGCCCGAAGCAATTCATGTTTATATTTGTTCCTTCATGTCTTCTGATGGTGCTCGACACATTTTTACGTTTTAACAAAGACATGTTGACATATCCACGAATCAGGACATTCGCATAATTACTGTATACAATATTGTTTTAGGATAACTAATTATCCACAATTCTTCATTGTACTTGGTCTGGCTTTTAGATAAAGTCCCTCCATGCTCCATCTGGCGGATAGTCAGTGCGCACAACACATTTATTTAAATTCCCGAATGTTGCTTAAGGGATTTTGCGGCATGTCGTGAGCCAAATTGCGGGATCTCGTGGGAAAAAGCGCGCATTCTTAATGGTGAGATCTGTATTATTATTATTATTATTATTATTATTATTATATATTTGTCCAGATCAGCTGATTATTCTGTTTTATTTTAAGCTTGAGCAAGGTTTTATTTATTTATTTAACATAAAGTATAACACAATAATGTATAAAGTCTGTGTGTACCAACAACAAACAAATAGCTTTTATTCTTAAATGTTCTGGAAGTATCTATTATTGTTGTTATTATTACTATTATCTACAGTTCATGTTAGTTTAAATGATTAAGAAAAATGGTGCCATGAATAAATCAGGTTAAAACAGCTCAGTCTGTATTATTTCACTGAAGTAATGATATTGAAGTTAATCCTAAATCGACACTCTTACATTTACCAACATTGATTGTTGCTACAGGCTAACTTTTTTGACTATTCAGGCAGTGAAATAAACTTAACATTAAAGGTACATGGCATACACACTATCACACACTATTTTCACTATGATCTCAATCCAGTTGAAATGTTGTGGCTGGACCTTATGAGAGCTGTGCATAAGCAAATGCCTAAAAATATCAATGAACTGAAGCAATGTTGTTGAAGAATGGGTGAATTTAATATCCTTTATCTGAAAGTCATACAGGAAAGCATTACTCTAAGTTATTGCTTCTAAAGATGGATTTAGAACAATTGAATTTGGGGGTATATTGCCCACATACAGTGGAACCTCGGATTGCGAGTAACGTCGTTTACGAGTGTTCCGCAAACTGAGCAAAGATTTTTTAAAAAATTTAAAAACACACACGCACACACAC
>QNUK01002618.1:0-2500 GCA_013621035.1 Clarias magur
ACTCCACACCACATCACACTCCACATCACACTCCACATCACACACCACATCACACACCACATCACACACCACATTACACCGCACTCAAACTCCACATTACACCACATCACACTCCACATCACACTCCACATCACACTCCACATCACACTCCACATCACACACCACATCACACACCACATCACACCGCACTCACACACCACATCACACACCACATCACACACCACATTACACTCCACATTACATCACATCACACTCCACATCACACTCCACATCACACTCCACACCACACTCCACATCACACATCACATCACACACCACATTACACCACATCACACTCCACATCACACATCACATCACACACCACATTACACCACATCACACACCACATCACACACCACATCACACTCCATATTACACACTCCACATCACACTCCATATTACACACTCCACATCACACACCACATTACACTCCACATTACATCACATCACACTCCATATCACACTCCACATCACACTCCATATCACACACTCCACATCACACTCCACACCACACTCCACATTACACACCACATTACACCACATTACACTCCACATTACACACCACATCACACTCCACATCACACACCACATTACACTCCACATTACACACCACATCACACACCACATCACACACCACATCACACACCACATTACACTCCACATTACACACCACATCACACACCACATCACACTCCACATCACACTCCATATCACACACTCCACATCACACTCCACACCACACACCACATCACACTCCATATCACACACTCCACATCACTCTCCACACCACACTCCACATCACACATCACATCACACTCCACATCACACACCACATCACACTCCATATTACACACTCCACACCACACTCCACATCACACACCACATTACACCACATCACACTCCACATTACACTCCACACCACACTCCACATCACACACCACATTACACCGCACTCACACTCCACATTACACCACATCACACTCCACATCACACTCCACATCACACACCACATCACACTCCATATTACACCGCACTCACACACCACATCACACACCACATCACACCGCACTCACACACCACATCACACACCACATCACACACCACATCACACCGCACTCACACACCACATCACACACCACATCACACACCACATTACACCGCACTCACACTCCACATTACACTCCACATCACACTCCACATCACACACCACATCACACTCCATATTACTCACTCCACATCACACTCCACATCACACTCCACATCACACACCACATCACACTCCATATCACACACTCCACATCACACACCACATTACACTCCACATTACACACCACATCACACTCCACATCACACTCCACATCACACACCACATCACACTCCACAACACACACCACATTACACCACATTACACTCCACATTACACACCACATCACACACCACAGTACACACCACATCACACCGCACTCACACACCACATCACACACCACATCACACTCCATATTACACACTCCACATCACACACCACATTACACACCACATTACACTCCACATTACATCACATCACACTCCACATCACACTCCACATCACACACCACATCACACACTCCACATCACACTCCACACCACACTCCACAACACACATCACATCACACTCCACATCACACTCCACACCACACTCCACATTACACACCACATTACACCACATTACACTCCACCACATCACACACCACATCACACACCACATCACACACCACATCACACTCCATATTACACACCACATCACACACCACATCACACTCCATATTACACACTCCACATCACACACCACATCACACTCCACATTACATCACATCACACTCCACATCACACACCACATCACACACTCCACATCACACTCCACACCACACTCCACAACACACACCACATTACACCACATTACACTCCACATTACACACCACATCACACACCACATCACACTCCACATCACACACCACATCACACTCCACACCACACTCCACATTACACACCACATTACACCACATTACACTCCACATTACACACCACATCACACACCACATCACACTCCACATCACACACCACATTACACTCCACATTACACACCACATCACACACCACATCACACACCACATCACACTCCATATTACACACCACATCACACACCACATCACACTCCATATTACACACTCCACATCACACACCACATTACACTCCACATTACATCACATCACACTCCACATCACACTCCACATCACACACCACATCACACTCCATATCACACACTCCACATCACACTCCACACCACACTCCACATCACACATCACATCACACTCCACATCACACTCCACACCACACTCCACATTACACACCACATTACACCACATCACACTCCACATTACACTCCACATTACACACCACATCACACACCACATCACACACCACA
>QNUK01002619.1:5000-11056 GCA_013621035.1 Clarias magur
ACTTTATCCATAAATCTCCTCTTTGTTCTTCCTCTAGACCTCCTGCTTGGCAAATCCAACCTCATCCTGCAACAGCATCCTTCTATCGATATATTCACAATCTCTCGCCTGAACATGTCCAAACCACCTCAATCTGGCCTCTCTGATTTTATCTCCAAAACATCTAACATGGGTTGGCCCTTTGATGAATTTATTCTCAAACCTATGCTAACGTATGCTTTCTCTAAATCCACAAATAATACAATGCAACTCTATATTACCTTCTCTGTACTTCTCCATCAGCATCCTCAAAGCAAAACCATATTACTGTTCACAAATGCTCACATCTGCCCTTAACCTAGCTTCCACTACTCTTTCTAACACGGTTCATTGTATGGCTCATCAGCTTTATGCCTCTGTAATTGCCACAGCTCTGCAAATCTCCCTTGTTCTTAAAAATCAGCACCAATACACTTTTCTCCTCCATTCCTCTGGAATCTTCTCACTCTCCAAGATCTAGTTAAACAAACTAGATAGAAACTCTACTACAACCGCTCCTAAGCACTTCCACAGGTATGTCATCAGGACCAACAGCCTTTCCACTCTTCATCCTCTGTAATCCCTCCTCACCTCACTCTTACTAATATTTGCTACTTCCTGCTCCACAACACTCACCCCTTCTACTCTCTTTTCTCTTGCATTTTGCTCATTCATCAACTCTTTAAAGTACTCCTTCCAACTTCCCATCACCCTCCTGGCATCTGTCAGTACATTTCCATCTTTATCTTTAATAACTCTAACATGCTGCACTTCGTTCGCATCTCTATCTCTCTGATTGGCCAACCTGTACAGATCCATGGTAAAACAATTTGAACCTTGATTTTCAGCTTCTAACCTTTCTTCTTTTCCAGCTTGTCTCCTGGACACACAGTGTGTCCACCTTCCTTGTCTGCATCATGTCAACCAACTCTCTTGCCTTCCCTGCCATAGTCCCAACATTCAAAGTCCATACTATCACTCTTAAACTCACGCCTTTCCTTTTCTCTCTCTGCTTTCGATCACGCCTTCCTCCTCTCCTTTTTTGACCAACAGTAGCCTAATTTCCACCAGCAGCCTGTAGGTCAACAGCACTGGTGGCGGTCGTAGTTAACGTGGGCCGCAACCGATCTGGTATGGAAATTATATTTGTAATTCGCATCATTGCTTTGACAAATGTTTTACATCGGATGCACTTCCTGACAAAATTCTTTGCATTTATCCAGACTTGGAACTGGCAAAAGAAGCCACTGGATTGCGTCGCCCATGGTTGCATTGCTTGTAATTATATAAATTATTTTCATTTTAAAAAGCCGCATGGCCAACTTCTTGGCCTTCGTCTTCGTCTTCGTCTTCTTGGCCTTCGTCTGCTGGACTTCAGGAAGGGACTTCACTAGCAAGGGCCAAACTTTCCTGGGCCATAGAGGGGCGAAGCGCGCACATGCCCAGAGAATGCTCATCCAGTCACGTGGCAGGTCATACAAGCCATGACCATCAACAGGACATCACTAAAGGAAACTCACCGTCAGCCGCCTGTGACAGTGACGGCTCCATTCCATTCCTCGAATTGCAGAGGCTAACGGCCTGGTGTAGGCACAACAACTAGTCTCTGAATGTTGCAAAAATAAAAAACATAGTTGTTGACTTCAGGAGGACACAGAGCGGCCACTCTCTGATGAATATCAACTGCTCCTGTGTGGAGATTGTCAACAACACCAAATTCCTGGTTGGCCATCTGGAGGAGAACCTCACTCGGTCCCTCAACACCAGGTCCTTGCACACGATAGCATTAAAAACATCTTCTCTTCCTGAGAAGGCTGAGGATGGCCCAGCTTCCACCACCGATCCTTACCACTTTCTATAGAGGGACTATCGAGAGAATCCTGAGCAGCTGCATCACTGGTGTTCCTCTCGGACCGCAAGACCTTACAGCAGATACTGAGAATAGCAGAGGAGGACATCGGGGTCTCTCTTCCGTCTATTGAAGACATTTACTCCACACGCTGCATCTGCAACGCCATCAACAGGGTGGCTGATTGGACACACAGATCACACAAACACTCACACACACATACACACACACACACACACACACACACACACACAAAGACTCAGATAACAAAAAACATTGAGACTGAACAAACAACACATGCGCAAACACACTGATGAACAACCATTTAACAAATTGTCCATACTGACTGAACAGATAAACTGAAATAACTGATTATACACACTGATCAACAACCATCTCTAAATGGTTCACAGCAACCTGCAATTGCTTTTTTGCACAATATCCATTACTTGTTATAGGCACAAAACTATTGGATCTTTCCCGCTACTTCAAAGGAATGTGTCCTGATGAGGAATGAGTCCTCAACTCATTACGTCATCAGCACAAAGTAATGAAATGTGTCATGTTGTCACGTTGTGCTTTTGTTACTCTTGTTTGTACATTTGTACTTTATGTTGTCTCTTGTTTTTTCTATAGAACTTAGTTTTCTGTTAACTTAACAATCTGTCTTGTCACAGCTCGGCAGCTAAGTAGGTTGCTTATTTAGCTAGTTAGTTTTTGTTCATTCATGATGGTAATTTATGTTGTATGTAGGCCCTTGCGCCTAGAGGAACGTTGTTGTTGAACAGATGTCACTGTGTACTAAACTGTATATGGTTGAAATGAAAATAAAAGCCTACTTGAACTTGGCTCAGTTAGCGTGGCTTTTAAACACAAAGTGTACAACAAAGTAAAGCCCCATGCATTGTGTTCACTCGCATGTAAAAACCTACACCTAGACATTGTGGGCACGCCCATTGCTGGGATGATGGGATCCAGTCAGCTATGTCTCTCCACTTCAGAAACATTACCTCACACCGCATCATTCCTAGGCTGACCCGCCATCAGAAATACTCAGGCCTCCGACCTGCATTGGGGGAAGTACTGTCCGTCGATAGTCCACCATTTCCCCATGTATTTGCTTGCCGCTCTTCTGTCTCTGCTCACCACTTACTGAATGTATCCATATTATTTTATTCTATAAACTATAAACAAAAAGATGTTTTCTGTATTTATAAATTTTCTCTTACTTCATATTTAGTTGCACGTTTTCTTATTCATACTCTATTAATTTATTAGTATTGTCATATTCTTTCTTTGAATACTCTTTTTTTCTTTTTTATGCTTGGGTCATGCACGGTTGTCAAAGCATTTCTCTGAATATCATGTTGTGTATGATTGTGTATTTGACAAATAAAAATTGAAAAATAAATTGAAATAAAAATTCACATTTATTAACATTCACATTTAGCAACTTCGTCATTCATTTTAACATTGCTTCCTTTTCAACTGTATGGATAAAACATAAATGTGTGAATCACCTTTCACATAAAGTCAAAATGAGATTTGTGATTATTAGAAAAGTGAAAGAAAAAATTTCCAAAACATTCATGAGTTCTGGCATACATGATGAATAACTATTTTTTTTTTTGTTATTCTTTTTCACGTTTGAGAATGAAAACTGAATATCAACTTATTTCGCATGTTCTACGTGACCATGCATTAGTTGAGAGAAACAACCGCGTTCCTTGACACGAACAGCGCTAACAGGGCAAACGATTTATCTCAGCATGAGAAGCATAAAATTGGAGGTGAAAGTGAAGGATATTTTCCAACGTGTGTGTTTTACATGACCATGCCTTAGTTGTGTGAAAACCGCTTTCCTGAGGTCGTACAGAGCTAAGAACACGGCAAACGCTTTTTCTCAGCATGAGAAGCATAAAAGTGAAAGGAAGGATATTTTCCAACACTTTCATGCATTCTGGCATGAATGTTGAATAACTACTTTTTTCTTAGTCATTTTCAATTTTTGAGCATAAAAAGTGCATATAAACTCATTTTGTGTGTTTTACATGCCCATGCCTTAGTTGTGTGAAAACCGCTTTCCTGAGGTCGTACAGAGCTAAGAACACGGCAAACGCTTTTTCTCAGCATGAGAAGCATAAAAGTGAAAGGAAGGATATTTTCCAACACTTTCATGCATTCTGGCATAAATGTTGAATAACTACTTTTTTCTTAGTCATTTTCAATTTTTGAGCATAAAAAGTGCATATAAACTCATTTTGTGTGTTTTACATGCCCATGCCTTAGTTGTGTGAAAACCGCTTTCCTGAGGTCGTACAGAGCTAAGAACACGGCAAACGCTTTATCTCAGCATGACAACCATAAAAGTGAAGGGAAGGATATTTTCCAACACTTTCATGCATTCTGGCATAAATGTTGAATAACTACTTTTTTCTTAGTCATTTTCAATTTTTGAGCATAAAAAGTGCATATAAACTCATTTTGTGTGTTTTACATGCCCATGCCTTAGTTGTGTGAAAACCGCTTTCCTGAGGTCGTACAGAGCTAAGAACACGGCAAACGCTTTTTCTCAGCATGAGAAGCATAAAAGTGAAAGGAAGGATATTTTCCAACACTTTCATGCATTCTGGCATAAATGTTGAATAACTACTTTTTTCTTAGTCATTTTCAATTTTTGAGCATAAAAAGTGCATATAAACTCATTTTGTGTGTTTTACATGCCCATGCCTTCGTTGTGTGAAAACCGCTTTCCTGAGGTCGTACAGAGCTAAGAACACGGCAAACGCTTTTTCTCAGCATGAGAAGCATAAAAGTGAAAGGAAGGATATTTTCCAACACTTTCATGCATTCTGGCATAAATGTTGAATAACTATTTTTTTTCTTAGTCTTTTTCACAGTCTGAAAATAGAAAGTGCATATTGACTCATTTTGTGTGTTTTACGTGCCCATGCCTTAGTTGTGTGAAAACCGCTTTCCTGAGGTCGTACAGAGCTAAAAACACGGCAAACGCTTTATACCAGCATGAGAAGCATAAAAGTGAAAGGAAGGATATTTTCCAAAACTTTCATGCATTCTGGCATAAATGTTGAATAAATACTTTTTTTCTTAGTCTTTTTCACTTTTCTAGCATAAAAAGTGCATATAAACTCATTTTGTGTGTTTTACATGACCATGCTTTGGTTGAGTGAGAAAACCGCTTTCCTGAGGCCGTACAGCGCTAAGAACACGGCAAAAGCTTTATCTCAGCATGACAACCATAAAATTGAAGAGAAGGATATTTTTCAACACTTTCAAGCATTCTGGCATAAATGTTGAATAACTATTTTTTTCTTAGTCTTTTTCACAGTCTGACAATAGAAAGTGCATATAAACTCATTTTGTGTGTTTTACATGCCTATGCCTTAGTTGTGTGAAAACCGCTTTCCAGAGGACGTACGGAGCTAAGAACACGGCAAACGCTTTATACCAGCATGAGAAGCATAAAAGTGAAAGGAAGGATATTTTTCAACACTTTCATGCATTCTGGCATAAATGTTGAATAACTACTTTTTTCTTAGTCTTTTTCACTTTTTGAGCATAAAAAGTGCATATAAACACATTTTGTGTGTTTTACATGACCATGCTTTGGTTGTGTGAAAACCGCTTTCCTGAGGTCGTACAGAGCTAAGAACACGGCAAACGCTTAATCTCAGCATCACAACCATAAAAGTGAAGGGAAGGATATTTTCCAACACTTTCATGCATTCTGGCATAAACGTTGAATAACTACTTTTTTCTTAGTCTTTTTCAATTTTTGAGCATAAACTGACCATGCCTTAGTTGTGTGAGAAAAAGCTTTCCTGAGAGTGTACTTCGTTAAGAACACACCATCAGCAATGTAAAAATGAAACGAATGATAATTTCCAACAGCTTAATGCATTATGACATTCATATTGAGTAACACACACACACACACATCAATTTTTAATTTAAGCAGGCCGCTTTTGCTGGACAAAATGACTGGCTGACACGTACAAGTGATCGTTGCCTGCATGTGCATGCGGAGCACACACCCAATGAAGTGGTTTGGGGTGATTGCAGAATTTTCATGATTATTGTTATTATTTATTATTTTATAGCACTATTGTTCACACACAAACGCAACAAACATTAAACATACATTAATCATACAGTACTGCACACACAT
>QNUK01000262.1:0-7500 GCA_013621035.1 Clarias magur
TTTTTGCACTGTGGGAGGAAAGCAGATCACCCGGAAGAAACCAGATCCGAGGCGAGAATCAAACCCGGACAGGTGCGAGGCCACAGTGCTAACCACAAGGCCACTGTGCAGCCACTTTTCTATTTTTATTTATTTTTATTTTTTTTATACTTGTCAGCTGAAATTAATATTATTAATCCTGTAACGTCCTGGAGAAGTATACCGCCACCAGAGCACTGTCACATCAGCTGTATGATCAATATAGAAAATCTATAGACTTCCAACAATGCTTTACTGATGCCAAACAAACAGTTACTTAAGTTTAATACTATAAATAGCTCAATATTTTGTGTGCTTAAAAAGAATGCGGAGTGGTTGGAACAGACGAGAGGGGAAATGAGGTTCTGCTGAGGTTACATAAACAAATGATTTTTGCACTGTCCGGCATGCAGCCTCTTTTGTTCCCTTTTCTTTAATTTAATCTATATACTTTAATTTAATAAGGGGTTCAAGAAATTTCGCACAGTTGTGTATAGCAGTGCCATTTCTGAAAAAAAAAAAAAAAAAAAAACCTGTTGGGCTATTGACTAACTGGAATATTTGCTGAAAACTGGCCCGAACTAAATAAAAATGATTTATTTCGGGCAAACTCAGACAGGGAGGTTTCAATATAACATGCTCGCCTGCTGAGGGTTGGCTTGTTGAGTGATTTATTGACTATGGATCAGGACTGGAGTGTGTCAGACTTTCAGCACCACTGAACCCTGATCTGCTTCAACAGTTCTCACAGTGAAGAAAAATGACTGTGCAAATGTATTTTTCTTTCAATATTTGAATCTATCAGTTTATTGGTGGAATCCTGAACGCCTTCCATCTCCATTCATTTTTATTTAGCACCACTTCCAAATGTTTTACTTGGCATCGCTTGGACTCGAATTTAGACCCATCAGCCAAAGTTTCATTTGTATCAATTTACAGAGAACTGTTCAGGTGCATTATTACCAATGTCCTTCAAGCTCGCTTTTAGGGACTCTTTTGGACCATGCAGTAAATCTACAGCATGCTGATACCTGAGCCTTGAGATTTAGAAAGTAGAAGCAAAGTAGCTTCTCGTCCACGGTAAGAACTTCAAGTGAAGTTATGAGCATCATTTTAAGAAATCCTTGTTCAACGTTCCTGCGAACATTTTTTTTTCATAATGTTCATAAAAAAGTTACTTCATTCTGTTTGGGTCTTCAAAGAGAAACCTGAAGGTCAACATAAATCTATAAAAAATGTTAAACCCCATAGTACAGAACATCTGCATGACCTCTGATGGGAAGCGAACACCACAAACATGTTCCACTGTTGTGTTTTTCAAAATGCAGAACAAAAAAAACTTACCTGTCTGACAAGAAATAACTGGAATAAAAGGAAGCCGAGCCGATAATACCTGGAAAATAAATGATGTCAGTAGTAGGCTAAGCCAGGAAGTAATGTAATCCTAGTGCAATATCATTCTGCCAAGCATGCAGCTAGCACTCAGTTTGGAGAATGTAATGTTAATTGTTTAGCTATAGCTTTCAAAATACAATTTGACTTTCCCCCCCCCCTTCAAATTGTCTTTAAAAGTATACAGAGGAGTATAAACGCCAGCAGCGGGGATGTAATGAAAGTGTATTTAAAAGGGACTGCATGTTTTAATGCTTGATCTAGCGTGCAGAATATAACGCTAACTCTTTCAGATGGTTATCCTGATTCTTTATAAAGGGATCTGGTTAGATAAAGGGAATAAAGAGTGGAAACATGCCAAAAGGGCTGATTGTATTTCCCAGTCTGGGATCTCTAGAAATCAGCAATGCTAAAGTCGCGGAGTGCTTTTAAAAGATGAAAGTGACATTTTATTTATTTATTTATTTATTTATTTATTGGAAAAATGTAAACGTGGCCTTTTAAGAACTCAGATGTGTTGCTGAATATTCAGAGAACATTCTCTAGAACAATGTCAATTCTTTGTAACGTATAAATTCCCAAGCAGACCCTGCCAGAGGCTTTGAAAATGTATTACCTACAGTACAGTATATTACCGTTGAAACACTGAACCAGGAAGCTGACAGCTTGCAGCCGTCACCTACAGTACGCTACAGAGCATCTCGAGCCGCCAACCAAGATTAAACTCTCTAAGAAATAACCTGAACAGATATCGCCGAGTGCGTCTTTTTATAATCCCGTGCTCGTTCATCCGTTACTGCAGACTCTCTAGGCACGAGCCTTCGCTCGGAATTGTTTTCTCCCACATGAACGATTCACTGATTAGCCAAGCTGCTCCGGGCCCCTGGCGCTCCCAGTTCAGAGGTTCAATGAGGTTCGAGAATCATAGATTTGCTTTACACACCGTGTGAAACCGGGTGGGTGGGAGTGTTTAGATGGTGTGTGTACTGTAGGGGATGTTTAAGGAACGGAGTGTGTCTGACAAACAGCAGGGCTCAAGTTGGGAATTGATCTGTAAACACCAATAAACTCAGCAGGAGGACGAGCGAACGGCACAGACGCGGTGAAACGAAAGTCTGGAGTCGCTGAGACGTCTCCGGTATGTTTGTTCAGCCTGACGTATGTTTGGATACTTAGAGTACACTAGTTCTTATTTTGTTACTTGTTTATTTAAATGTATACATTTATTTAAGACAGTACGGTGGCTCAGTGGTTGGCGCTGTCGGCTCGCACCTCCAGGGTCCAGGTTTGATCTTCACTTCAGGTTCTGTGTGTATAGAGTTTGCAAGTTCTCCCCATGCTTGGTGGGTTTCCACTGGGTTCTCCGGTTTCTTCCCACAGTTCAGCAGTGTTGGGTGTAACGTTAGAGTACTAGGATTACTTTTTTGATGTAACGAGTGATCCAACGCGTTAGGTCCGCCATTGAAGTACTCTAAGTGAAGTTAGAGTTTGAAGTTACTAAGTGACGTTTTCAAAATGTAAATCAGTTATTCAGACAATTTATGTAATCCGTGAGCCAGACAGGAGTCATTCCCAAACCATTAGTGTGTGTGTGTGGTCCTAAAAGCCCCGCCCCCGATAACCCACCCCCCTCTGTTATTCCCTATTCCCTATGTGAGGACCAACGCGCAGAAAGATGGAAACCTAATCACAGCGCCGAAACTCGCGGTGAATCATGATGAACCGTACTTACGGCTACCGCGCGAAACCGCGTAGGTGAAATAGGGGTATTAGTAGTTAACAGATTATGGGCCAAACTTAGGGTTAGGTGAGTGATGATGGTGGAATAATTACAAAAAGGTCTAAAACATGCATGAGGAAGCACAAATGAGTTTTTCATTTTTTGCAATGGAAGCGTCCTCGAAGTCGTTACACTTTTACACAGAAAGTAACGGATTACTTTTTGAAGACAGTAATTTTGTAATGTAATTAATTACTTTAAAAAGTAACGTCCCCCATCACCGCAGTTCAGACAAGCAGATTAGGGTAATTTCCCTTCCAAATGAGTGTCTGTTGATGTGCACTCTGCAATGGATTGGCACCCTGTTCAGGGTGGACCCCGCCTGAAATGACCCTGCATACACACAGTCCATACACACAGTCCATACACGATTTGACCACTTTATCTATGAAACCTGAAACAGAACATCGTGAATAGTCTGTTTTATTTACAGTATATGCAAAATGTCTTCAAAGATTTCTACTGCAAATTCTTATACAATTCCTAAACTTGTGCACTTAAATAAGTTCTTAATTGTATACGTATGCGGTGGTTAGGATGTCATGGGTACCCAAGCCAAACTAATGTGTTTGGGGAATGAAAGCTGGTCGGTCTGCTCTGATTCCACTAAAAACAGCTAGTGTAGCACAAATTAATGAACATCTTAATGCTGGCTGTGATAGAAAAGATGGATCTGTGCAGCTGCAGGGTGCCATTTCTTTAATGGTCATATCATTCAAAGATTTTAGATGAGATAAACTTCTTATACTTGTTAGCCAAACATGCAATAAAAATAAATAAATAAATAAATTAAAAAAAACACATTCCAAGTTTTTTTTTTTTTTTTTTTTACACATTCCAAGAGTTCATTGACCGCCTTTAGCTTTGATTACAGTGCGCAGTGTGGTGATGAATTCATGTGTGAAAATGATTCCTCAGGATCCCAGAACCACACTTTCACAATTTGAGGGCTGGGATATAACCAATGCCATCAGGGAAGAAGAAACAGCTGACTTCATTTAATTGCCAAATATCGTTGCTGAGTCGACGTAGACCTGAGCAGCTGAAGTAACCGCAGATCATAACACCGCCACCAGAGACTTGTACAGTGGACACTATGCATGATGGGTGCATCGCTTCATGCGCTTCCCTTTTCACCCTGACGTACCCCATCACTCTGGCCTGTTCTAATAGGGTCAATCTGGAATCCAAAATCCAATCGTTATGCTCTCTAGCAAACTGAAGCTTTTTTTTGGAGTCTCACTTTGTGGACACACAGCTGTTTTGTCTCAATCCTGTGAGTTCTCATCACATTGTGTGTGTAGAGAAATGCTCTTACTCACATGACAGTTGAAGGCTTATCACAGTCCTTACAGGTAATAACACACACACACACACACACAATAATAATAATAATAATAATAAGTTGGACAGTTCTAACCCAATTCCAATAACTTCAAATCTCCATAAGTTTTTTTTTTTTTTTTTTTAGTTCTTCATGCAGGACAGTCATTTGACCCTTCTGAAGTGTGGACTTTTATTTATTTATTTTATTTTATCAAAGCCAAGCATTGTATACAAGCTCTACACTATAAGAAGACACTAAATGCTGCATTTTGGTGGGGGGAAATTTGTTATTTTAAATTCAAACTTCAGTTTTTTTTTTCCCCCCCCCCCCCCAATGATTGTGTAATTGATTTGCGCTGAGGCCGAGTCATTACTGAGTCAGAGGGTGGGTCTCACTTGTCTGTGACATGTCATGATCTTTTAGAATCACAAGGAACATTTCATGCATATGACAACCAGCGAGAAAAGAAGTCAATTACATGCAAATAAGCAGATTGAATAATAATAATAAAAAACACACACACCCCCATACATGCATACAAGAACACATGTGCACAAAAACACACACATGAGCACCATCTGACCTTTTCAGGGCCCTAGAAAACGCCTCTACCATCTTGCGTGTTGCTGTTTAAGGCGGCAAAACAAAACAAACAAACAAAAAAAAAAGAGCTCTGATGAGGCTTGTACCAGCTGTGAAATTAAGATTCACATGAACAAAAGCTGAAGACATGAAGGAGGAGGAGGAAGAGGAGGTCCTGTATGAGAGAGAGGAGCAGGGAGGTCCCCGTACTCTGGACAGCTTTCACTGAGAGGTGGCATGTAGTGATCACATGAGCAGATGGTGTAACACACACACACACACACACACACACACACACACACACACACAGTGTGAAAACAGCGAAGGCAACCTCGTTCAAGCAACATTTCTCAACAAAGCAAAGAACGCAGCATCGTCCCCTCAAGTCTCATGTAAACCCACGGCCCCTTTTCACCCTCGCGCCCTTCCTTTCTTCAGTATTTAATGCGAAACATTTCCGTTCATGCTACAGACAATTTATCATACATGCTCCTCGGATATCCTGGCAGTGCTTCGGATACAGATATACAATAAATGTCACAAATGTGTATCCTGCTCCATAAATCTCCTGCGATTCAGAGATGCGTTTTATTTCACACAGCGTATTACTTAACGCTTCGGCTGAAATCATCGAAATCTCATCTTCTTTAAGGAAATAAAAGAGCGTTATTACGGAAACAGAATGAAATGTATCACAAAGCAGTGTAATGTCTGTGCTTAATGTTTAAATCCGTATCTCTAGCCATGTTAGAGGTGAAGTTTTTGCCTGCATCATGTTCACTGTTTGTAGTTGCTGAGTTAGGTTTTGGTTGCTTTGTGCCAAGAATAGTTTTGTTTATTTATTTATTTGAATAGAGTAATGCATGAATACATGCTACACAGGGGCGAAACATGTTTAATGGTAAAATAAGTACAGAAGATTAGGTCTGAATGTGAGGGAGGAAAAGGATTCATGATGCAAGTAATGAAATTAATGGACGCATGACTGTTAAATTTGAATTTGTTTGAATTTGATTTTAATGCACGTGTGTAACACAGAAGCAGAAATATGCAGAATTAAACTAACTATGTAATTTCAGACATTCTGTTAAAACACATAGGATGTTATATATATTTATATATATAGTTACATACATATTATATTATGATAATTAAAAAAAGATAAATTTACATAATAAATGAAATAAAATATCAAATATTTCCTACAAGCACTATATACTGTATTCATAATATTAGTATATATATATATATATATATATATATATATATATATATATATATATATATTTTTTTTTTTTTTCATTTATTATGTAATGACCTTAATTATGTATAAACAATATACATACATATATACACATACACACACACACGTTGTTTATACATAATTATAATTTATATATATATATACATACACATGTACATTATTATTAGTTTATACATAATATATATATATATATATATATATATATATATATATATATATATATATTTCACATACTTAAGGTCTTCATGAGAGACAGTTTCATCATGACAATCACCACGAGTGCAGTAAAGTCAGAGACTGTCAATTTGAGCATTTGCAGAAATTTTACACTTGTGGCATTTGGCAGACGCAGTTATCCAGAGGCACTTACATTTCTCTCATTACGCTACTGAGCAGTTAAGTGTTAAGGGCCTTGCTCAAGGGCCCAGGAGTGGCAGCTTGGTTGTGCTGGGGCTTGAACCTGGACAGAGCCTTAAAAGGATCTCTGTGAGACGTCTTTGTGCAAGGCAAACCACCTGATCCTGAAAAATCAACAGATAACTTGTCGCAAACTTGCAGAAGAGACACATCCGTCAGTGGGAACTGTACACACAATCAATCATTCACCAACATCACTTGCACATTACAGGAACTTGACTGGAAGTTATTGCCACGTCCCCTGTGCAGTGCTGACCTCGCTCCAAGCCATTTCCAACTGTTTGAAAAAAGTCATTAAAATGAGTTCCTGGTAGGCCAGCGTTTCTGACATGCAGCAGTCAGATCGTGGATCTGAGAAAACTTTACCTTAAAAATGGAATCCAACCACTAGTGAAACACTGGGGCGAGAGTATCAGGAGATTATATAAAGAAATAAAGGGAGTTTTTATCCTCGTAACCGTGTTCTGTTATTCTGCACAGTCCCAGTTTGACTTGAACACCACTCATGTGATTTGTGAGTGTAGAGATTCTGGAATGACCCTATATCTTTTGCTTTTCAAAATGGGTTAAAGAGTAAATTAAGTTTGTTTTAAATATTTTAATAATGTATTGTGTGATAATACAAATATTATCACAGAAACTTTTGTTTGTTTGTTTTTTAAGAAAAAAACACACTTTCTTGGCTCTACAAATTGTATGGGGTTACAAAGTGTTTTATCT